>JASANG010000258.1:5000-170127 GCA_030248215.1 Enoplolaimus lenunculus | reverse complement strand
ATTGGGTAAGTTGCATACAACACTCCCAATTGGGTAAGTTGCATACAACACTCCCAATTGGGTAAGTTGCATACAACACTCCCAATTGGGTAAGTTGCATACAACACTCCCAATTGGGTAAGTTGCATACAACACTCCCAATTGGGTAAGTTGCATACAACACTTTTAATTGGGTAAGTTGCATACAACACTTTTAATTGGGTAAGTTGCATACAACACTTTTAATTGGGTAAGTTGCATACAACACTTTTAATTGGGTAAGTTGCATACAACACTTTTAATTGGGTAAGTTGCATACAACACTTTTAATTGGGTAAGTTGCATACAACACTTTTAATTGGGTAAGTTGCATACAACACTTTTAATTGGGTAAGTTGCACTCTTTCCTAGAAGTCACCGTCGACTTTAAACATTTGCTCTTTCAAAATCAGGTAAAATTGCGCTGATCTTATGTATCAACATGCTTCGATCTTAAGATTAATTTCATTAGTAAACAAAAATCAGTACACAGCACTTTCATAGCATTGGCATATTAACGCCAATTTTGGTCTGAGACTCACTGCATCAAGAATGTTTAAAAAGAAGGAACCAATCGAACCTAAAGAATGTGTAAATATTTCATTTTTTCAAAACCATCAAGGAACATGAACCCGAATGATCTTTCGGTTCCTACCGGCTTTAAGACCCTGTGGGAAATTAACCGAAAATGTAAGCAAGACACAGAAATAATTAAGTTTTTCCTACTTTAAAACAAAAAGTGTAATGATTAAAAATGCTATTTTATTACTTATGCAAATCAAATCATGCAGTTTCTTATTGGCTTATTTGCATTATTTGAGAGAAAAAGTCAACGCTAAATGCTGCTGTCACGTCTTGTAGAGATTTTTCACTGCGCATACGCGTAATTAATTATTATCGACGTTGCATAGCATTAATTCATAATGTAATCGTAAGATAGCATATTATAGTCGCTACTTTCAACCATTTTAGTTATGTTCCACCGGAATAGGAGTCAACGGAACATCTGCACCTGATTGGTTAAGTATGTTTTGGTTAGCATAAGTCTGGTGAGTAAATAAGGAATGTACCTTCAAACTTAAGTATGCTTTAAACTGTCGAATACAAGTTTATTTGGTACTGGAGTCATTTATGCGACTACAATTTTGAATAATTGACATTTATGAACTCTAATTAGTGTTAGTGACTCTATCCGCTCACGGTGTCTTATTTGGCACACGGACTCGTATTGAATGGGACTCCAAGTAGGGACCCCATCTTATTATCCCCTATTCGGATCACTACTGTATCAACTACCACAAGTTTACTAAGTTTTCAAACTAACGAACTGCTGCAATTGCAAATCTGAAAACCAGCATAAAAGTAGAATAGATCAAATGCAATAAATGTGCTCAACTTCATACCTTACCATTACCTGGTTCGAATGTTACAAGACCTACCGGATACGATATTATTTTGTTCAATAAATAGCTGTCACGGCAATGTTTATCAATAATTTCAGTAATTACTTAGCTACCAAATTTTATTGTTACATTTTTTCGCTACATTTCGGACAGACGATGTTTTTGACATTTACAGGGGCAGTAGAAAGCTTGGCTTAGATATTAAGCAAATTAATCGAAATATATTTTGTTTGATGCTCATAGTTGCTTGAAACTTATTTTGTATTTATGTCGTTCAGTTTTATGGCCAATGTGAAGAACAGGGGGGGCGGAACAGTATTATAAGCATATTCCTAAGCCTAAGCCTAAGAATGTGCATATTTCGATGATCCGCGAGCTGCCACCGTCCAAGATTACTGCGCCTGATAATCCGACTTCCATTTTCTTGAAAGACTAAGAGCGGGTAATATGAGGGGGGTAATCCCCATTTTGAGTCCCAGTTAATAGGAGATCGTATAACAGTCCGTAACCGAATAGCAGGGGATACCCTCTGTAGAGGTCAAATAAACATCAGTTCCTCCTCTTATTCGGGTCACTACAGTACAAATACCAAAATTTGAACAAAATATTGCCTCCTGTACGCAAATTAAAGGTTGTAATAACAATAATCAGCCAAACTCATCTTTTTTTGTGAATTTTTTATACAGTTGAGACCATAACACTCGGCTAATTTACCCGTAAATAAATTGTAGATTAGCAGCAAAGGTAACACAATAATTTTAACTGATTTTGCCAGGGGGAGTAAGCCGGAAAAGGTCGACCCTCCCCAAACATATTTTTGGGCAGCGGGTCATACAACTGTATGCTGGCTGATCGCAATAATTTGGTTTAAAACTGTTAAGAGCCTGTATCAGTGTTAGGTTCGTTTCAAAACCTAAAATGAAAATAAAACATTAATAAAAAATTTAAATAATACTTCAAGTTGCATAATTGCGACCGGCCCGTAGCCAAAGGCGACCAGGAGGAGCTTAGCCCCCCTGAAAAAATTTTGGCCCCCCTAGAAGATTTTTAGCCTTGCTTGTAAGTCATTGAAAACCTTTAAATGCCTCTTCTGAAATTTTTTTAGCCACCCCCCCTAACAAGGTGAGCTGGCTACGCGCCTGAGAATTGCCAGTTTTGTTTTTCCAATTATATTAGCGATGTCAGTGAAAAATATATGTTTATTGCTTTTTGAAGCGCATAATTGCAATTTTGTTGCATTTCTGTTGAAGTGCATGTGCGGTAAACTTCCATTCTGCAAATTACATTACCAATGTTTTTGCATGCTTGTCATTTACTTAGGCGCGTTGCCAGCTCACCTTGCGGGGGGGGGGGGGGCTGAAAATTTTTAAGGAGGGGCATTCAAGGATTTTTAATGACTTGTAACCAATTTTAAAAATTTCCTAGGGGGAACCAAAATTTTTCCGGGGGGGGGGCCCTCAGCCCCCCCTCCTGCCCCCCATTGTCTACGGGTCAACATTTACTTACTAAAAGTTTCCGTTCGGTTTTCCAAATCCTACAAGTTTCAGATGCAACTTTTCTTTGAATATGCTCAAGCGAAAAACGTCAAATCTTACAAGATGTAGCCAATGTATAGAACATGGCCGTAACAGTAGTATAAGCATTTTCCTAAGCCTAAGCGTGAGAATGACCTGATACCTAAGACTATGTCTAAGCTTAAGCCTAATAAAGCGTAAGAATGAGTTTATACCTAAGCCTAAAGCCTAAGCCTAAGCGTAAGCCAAGCAAAAACAAATAGTCTAAAGCTTAAGCTTATTCTATTGTAATCCCGCGAAAAAAAACGTTCCGCCCCTGATCTTTGCTGATATCACGAAGTCCGTCAACAGAATATACTGTCTACCCGTTCAAATATATTCCTATACACTGAATACAGTTCTGTTTATATATGACATATGGTCGAGTCTGAATGTATGCGCAGTAGTGCAAGCGCTATTACGTGGATAACCTACTATATCAACGGTTAGCCTATTTCAAGTACTACAGTATTTCTTAGGCGTTTTAGGCTACTTTTGTAATTTAGGCTTTCTGTATCTAATTTGAACTATCGATCTCATTTAGGTTAACTTATAATACTGCGAAATTAGCAACGGTGCCGCTTACAAATATAGGTTTTATTCATCTTTTCGTTGTTCTCGCATATTGTGCAACATGCGAGAATGCGAGTACGGTGTGTTCCAGGACGTGAACCATATATGCAGCGAAAAACAAGTGAATATTTTTCTGAAATTTTTTAAGATAAGGGTCCATATTTTCAATGGATATAGCAACTATCAACAGTTAGTAATAGAGTTCCAAACTCGTTACAATTGCTGAGCTCAAACTTGGTACAGAAGTAGAGCAAACCATGTGCCAAAAGTGTGCTGAAATTTGAGCATCAGCATTCACTGATTGAAAAGTTGCAAGAACTATCACCAACTGGTAATAGGTGCTACACAGATTTGAGAGTATGGGGCGAGAATAGAAAGTTTAAACAGGGTTTTAGACTAATATCCTGAATTTTATATATAAATGCATACATATACACATATGTATTAGTGTTGCCGCTCAGAAATTACTTATCAAACAAAAAGCTAAAACCATTGTGTCACAACTAACTCAAAACTCCGGCGGTGAGATAAAACGCTTCAGATAATCTGGTATCCATTGCCTTTTAGCAAAATATAGTGAAATCTTTCACTGGAGTATATATAAATATTTTTTGACAATAATAAAAGGAATAGTAAAATCGAAGTGTATATACTATATCAGAATTACTCGCCGACCAATGAGGATTTTAAAAAGTAAAAAATTTTATAACTAAGTTCCAAAAGAAATCAAAGTTAGTTTAGGTTTAAGTTTTGTTTATTTGAAACAGCTACGAGTTGTGCCGACTGTTTCAGATTGCAGAATGGGTCAGTGGCCATTGCCGCAAAATGTCAGAAATATACAGGTGTAATGTAAACAGAACCGCAGGCAAAGTATTCAAGGTTTATGTTGTAATGCAATTCTTTAATATATCCGTCATTAACTGGCAATAGGTGCTACGCGCACGGAAATATTCCCAGAAATTAAACATTTCACAGTTCTACCAATAACTAGCGATTATAGATACTAGCAGAGAATTTTTCCCTTAACCCTTTCTCACTTGAATATTTTCAATTAATATATGAGATACACTTTCAAGGTAAGTTGCTAATATATTACTTCTATTTAGTTGCTCACAGTAAACGCTGTGAGTTCAAGGGTTATAGATGCTAACTGAGAATTTTTCCATTAACCCTTTCTCATATGAGTATTTTCAATTTCATATGAGATACGTTTTCAAGGTAAAAGTTGCTCATATATTACTTGTATTTAGTTGCTCGTAGTATACTCTATGAGTTAAACGGTTATAAATACTAACTGGGAATTTTTTCATTAATAAAATCACTGTCTCTCAGTTGCGTGTAACAGCAATTCTTCACAATATATAAAACCCGAATTGTAACCATTTCGATTTCTCAAAATCTCATGTTTATTGTGTTTATTTAAAAAGCAATGGATGTTCCAGGCTCAAATGCGAAAAAAATCATTATTACCAAAGTTTCACTCGTTCCACATTCGGTCGTTCATAAATCATCGTGTAAAGGCCTAAATTGACAAAATGTTGCATAATATTTATTAATTAGCTGGTTCACACGAAATATAAACATATTTTCGTTTATCAAATCACATTATCAAAAGCTTTCATTATGGAAAAACTCCAGTCGAGATCAATGCTATGCCTTGGTGGAACCGTATACATGGCTCCACAGGTGTAACAAATTGATATTTGGGCCAGTAATGACACCAGGACCGTAGCCAGATCATACGTGTCACAGAGTATCCTGTAATACGCGTTATGGTAGGTTCAACGCAATTTTTGCGTTATACCTCAGAATTCTGCGTTGTGATAGTCTTAATTTAGGCTGCAATGATTCAACTCATTCTGATTTAAAATCAGTTCATTGGAATTTACAGTGATACTGTTTCGCCCCTTAAAGTAAACATTATTTGGTAGGAACGCAATTTTTGCGTTATACCTTAGAATTCTGAGTTGTGACAGTCTTAAGTTAGACTATGTGATTCAACTCATTCTGATTTGAAGTCAGTTCACATTAAAGTAACTATTGAAACCACTGATAGTGATATGCTAACGCCATGGTGAAAACGGTTATTTCAAATGTAATTTCGGATCCGTTCCCAAATATACCGAACTGCCGCAAAATATATCCTCATAGTGTATTCAGATGAAGCTTACAAGGATCGTTCGTTTCAATAAGTTTTTTGACAGGTAGAAATACTGACTTTCCCATAATCGCTGAATAATTTACCAATTCTAATCTAGCGTTCAATATTTCGACCAATATTAATGGGCGTAACAGTAGATTAAGCGTATTCCTACGCCTAAGCCTAAACTTAAGCGTTGCAAAAATGTGTTCCTAAGCCTAAGCCTGTAAGCCTAAGCCTAAGTCTAAACAAAAAAAAATGTAATCTAGAATCTAAACCTATTCTCTTATGGACCCACCAGAAACTTGGACGCCCCTTAAAGTAACATGGGCCGATATTTCAGTCGTTTATCTTTACCGGCTCACGCTGACGACCATTGGTTCGCGGTAATTAATTTATGTAACGATTTGTCATGAGAATTCGAAATAACCATTAATAAACTGTGATAATTCTTTGATCGTCAAACCATGTTTTTCAGGAGTTCTCAGTGCAAAACAGTGTGAATTTTAATAATTTGTGCTAAATCTTTGGAATGCAATTCTGGTTATGGCCCATGCTACTATTAGGGTCGTCCCGGTTTCTGGTGGATCTGTAATTGGGTAGGCTTTCATTTTAGACTACATTTTTGACGTAGGCTTAGGCTTAGGAATACGCTTTTCCAAAGCTTAGGCTTAGGTTTAAGATTGCGGTTAATCTGCTGTTGCGGCCCTAAAAGTAACATTGGCGCAGGCAATAGCCAAACTGCCTTTAAACCAGTTGGTGATGTCAAAATTACAAATAGGTCATTGGCTGATGATTGGTCGTGGGACAAACTTTTTGGCTGATGATTGGTCGTGGGTCAATTTTTTTGGCTGTTGATTGGTCGTGGGACAATTTTTTGGCTGATGATTGGTCGTGGGACAATTTTTTTGGCTGATGATTGGTCGTGGGACAAATTTTCTGGCTGATGATTGGTCGTGGGACAAATTTTCTGGCTGATGATTGGTCGTGGGACAAATTTTCTGGCTGATGATTGGTCGTGGGACAATTTTTTTGGCTGATGATTGGTCGTGGGACAAATTTTTGAAGAGTTTTAATAGGTCACCATAATACAGCGGTGTTCTTCAGAATCTGAGCATCGCTTTTACAACGTTCGATGCAACGAATACAATAAACCCGCAGCAAAGTCAAAATTGGAAGCAGGTTCCTATTGGGTGGCCCCGTTTTACTCGCATGGCGTGTAGAAACCTCTGAGTTGTGACCCCGAGAAAAATAATGGATATACATATATACATTTCAAAGATTTACGCAAATGACGGAAATAAGCAAAATGGACAAAATAGTGCCTCAAGCCCTCAGACGAGCAAACGAATGATTTTAGATTCGTCAAACGCGATCAAATACTGTTCTAATTCTGACAAGTGTACCTTACACAGTTGCGCTTAGCTACCTTTATAGAGTTTAAGGTGGCAAAATGAATAATCACTATCTGTTTCCGTTTTATTTTTACTATCAGTTTATACCGTGTTAATATTCTTAAAAACCGATACTTCACTCGTTTTTCGACGCTGGTTTCAGCCAATCAAAATTCCTCGATACCCAATATTTCGGTTCAGTTGAAACTAAACTACGAACCAAACATGAGAACAAACCAAATACAGGATCAGCCTAACAAATATTGTTTGAGCCTTAGAAACAACACAGAATATATAAATGCTATAAATATATTAATGAGCTTTTCCTGTGTCTTTCTGTAATATTTGTATCACAAACTTATGCTGGGGTCTTCTTATCGAAATGGGCTTGGAACCTAAACATGTGTATTGTGGGACACAAGTACGTAGGTGTACAGATGTTACTGCACCCAGCGCCTCTAAATCTTGGCAGAATCCAGGATGTTCATTGCTGGGATCACATTCTTGAGGGACTGTGTGAGCTTTCGGACAGCACAATAATTTTGGGATTATATCCGTGGGGAAGGACACCGTATTAGAATATACGGTGTGGAATTTTAACGAAAAGTAATGAAATATATTACAGTTGTTTGTGAATTGTAAGCTTTACGGTTCAGTATGGGTCTGTTGCAAACTTTGACGTTAATTGAAGCTTTACGTTCAGTTGGGGGACCATGTAAAGATCAGGGGCGGTACGTTTTTATGTGGGACTGCAATAGAGTAAGCTTAAGCTTTAGACTGTTTTTTGCTTGGCTTAGGCTTAGGTTTAGACTTAGGCTTAGGAATAACCACATTTTTACGCTACGGCTTAGGCTTAGGCTTAGGAGTAACCACATTCTTACGCTAAGGCTTAGGCTTAGGCTTAGGCTTAGGAATAAGCTTATAATACTGATTCCGCCCATGTTTTTCACATTGGCCAGTTGGGGTTCCACCCTTTTGCGACATGCTGGTTAAAACGTTGGCAAGTGATATTTGGGTTCAGCCAAAATATAGACTCAATACCCCTTGCCTCCCACCAAAAGAGGGCCTCCCACCAATCAAAATCCGACGATATGGTTCAATTGATAACAGGTGTATTAAACAATTATGGTTAATAACGAGGCCTGCTAGTCATTTTGGCCCCGTGTCTCCGAATCATACGGGACCCAGACCTTCTGGCCACGTGGGTTCCGGCCCTCTCACCACCTTAATCCGGTGCTGTTTTGGTGGGAAACGCGTGACGGCTAACATTTGTTGTTCACATGAGCTAAGCGAACAAGATTTTTATTAGGGTAGCCAGTTCCAAGACGAGTCATGCTTGTTTAAATGCTTCAATGTAGGTCCAATTTTGGACCTATTTTGCGAAAAATCCCCGTGCTGCCGCCGCAGTTCCGTATTTTTTGAATTTTTATTTTATTGATCACGCGAACTAAACATAAAAACATTTGGCCGGTGTTACTTTAACGGGCGTAACAGTAGATTAAGCGTATTCCTAAGCCTAAGACGAAGCCTAAGCGTTCGAAAAATGAGTTCCTAAGCCTAAGCCTGAGCCTAAGCTTAAGCAAAAATAATGTAATCTAGAATCTAAACCTACTCTTTTATAGACCCACCAAAAACCTGGACGACCTTTAAAGGAACATGTGCCAAACATTTTATGGAATCTACTGAAATAGCTATGTTATTATTAAACTTCTATTCAAAAATATTTGAAACCACAAAGTTATCTGTTTCAAATGGTGATGTTTCGAGTTATAATTTACCGAAAAGTTTCTTCAAAAATACATTTGAAACAATGATGTTTTTAATATTAAAATTGTATCACGTTCACACTTAACCGGATAGAATGTCTTTTTGTGGGCAATTCATAACACATTGTTCAAAAATATATTTGGTATATATCTATATATCAGGATCCGACCGGATATCCGGCTCCGGCAAAAAATCGACATCCGGCCCCACAACGCTACAAAACATGAAATAGTATAATACGGACGTTCTTAAAGGGCTAAACATGCATCCGCGTGAGATGTTAAACTTTGTCACGTAAACACTTTGGGTGTCTTAGAACGCGGAAGGAAAAACTGTACGTTACGATTAGAAATTAGAATGCAATCTAGTATTATAGTTGAATTCGTTATCCGGCTTCCGCTCCGGTCAGATATTATATTATCCGGCTCCGTCAGTTTTTAATATCCGCTCGCACTCTGATATATATATATATAATATAATATAATATAATATAATATAATATATATATCTATATATATGTATATATGTATATATATGTGTGTGTGCGTGTATGTATAGCGCCATTCAGTTCAGCGATAGACCGCAACTGTTGCAAAATAACGAAATTAGTTTAATTTCGAGGCATAAATTTAGCACTTTTTTGAGTGTTTGTGAAATTTTAGTTTTCTAATTTTAGATTATAATATCATTTGTATTGGATAATATTTGAGAAGGGCAATTTATATTAGGTTGATACTATCTTCGCGCTATACCTTCAGCCATCGAAGTACGTTTTGTATTCAAGTTGGTTGAATGATTTACTCAAAGTATCTTGATCTTAAACCAGGTCTTGTATAAATCTCGTATTCGACAACCTTTGGACCCTTAAAAGTTAGGCTCGCAGTCAGTTCACGTACACTGTAAATTCCAATGAGTTGACTAATCAATTCAGCTAGCGAGTTGATTATTTCTGAATTAATATCAGTAAACATTAACTCACTCTTATTTGAGTCAATTCTCAGTCTGAGTTGAGTTGACCCTGGGCAGTGTTGATTACTTAACTCAGAATGAATTAAATCAACTCAAATTTCTGAGTTCTGATAGTCCTAACTCTCAGACTGAGTGATTCAACTCATTCTGAGTTAAAATCAACTCACTGCAATTTACAGTATAGGAGCAACTTTTCAATAAGAAAATTGAAAATAGTCAGTTTTTGGAATTTGTTAACTGTGCGTTTTGTTGCGAAGTGTCGAATATTTTGATTATTTTGGTTTGACAAAAATTCGTGTTGCCCAATTAGCAAAATTTAATTTGCGTCAACTTTAAAAACAATTATCCCAAAATTACCAAAATTACCTGTCAGGCGTTGTTAATTCATGGTCGATACTTAGCAAAACAGTCATGTGACATTTTTAGTATCATTTTGGCACCAGATTTAGCATCCGTTAACGTGTTTGCATCTGTCGTGAGATACAAGTTATATACGTTTTTCAGTTTTTCTCTTTTTTGTTCCCTTTTCCGGAAAAACGACAAAAAAACGTCGATTCAATATTTCCAGAAAAAACCGACCCTGACAAACGAAAAAGTGTCGATTCAATATTTCCCGAAAAAACCAACCCTTCTATTCAGTTTCCAATTAGAAGATTAACGTCTATTAAAAATGTTTATTTTTGTAAAAAAACTTCCAGAAAACAATATCCCACAATGCGCAATCAATACATCCCTTTATCTGCTCAAACGCAATTAATATTCATTGAAAAAAATTTTCAAATACTATTTTTAGAAAAACCAGTCAATGAGTATCACACAACATAATAGGAATCTTTTAATAGTTCGTATAGAACCTAAAAACCGTATACAACAAGTAGTTCAAAACTGAGACTTAAACCCTTTTGTTCTTGAGCTACGCAGAGCTTGCAACTGCAAGTATTTTCAAAGCAACATCCGAATTGACCAATCTAACTGCAGGTGCAAGAAATTCGGCCGACTTGAAACTGCGTTCACAGATGCGAATTAAATAAAATAGCATAAATTCCAGTGAATCATTTTACAGTTGCAACAACTTCAAAGCTGCTTTGTGACCAAACCGGTGCGTGCAAGTTGCACGTGAAACATTTTGCTGCAAAAACTTGCACGTATGAATAGGGCTTTAGTTAAACCTGTAATAAACTGAATACATGACAACAACAACATGCAAAATTGTAATAATTGGACGTGGAAACTCAAGCGATTTTTTTTGCAAATAAAAATCAACAAATTTCACTGTGAACCTTTATAGTAAACAACAGCCGGAGGCGTAGACAGCATGCGTGGTCAGTCGATATATGCCGATACCATGTGAGAGGGATAAACGGATAAGACCCCAACTTTACGACCCTATCGGCTACAGATAAGCTAAGAAGTTGCCGGGTGTTTTGCCAAGTTATATACGGCTGTTTTGCAACAAATTCCGACGTCATATTGAAATTACAGGTTTGTAAACGACGAAACCTTACAAATATGAAAAAATATCACGAAATTTGAATTGCCGTTCGTTATTAAGTATTAATTAACTCAAGAAGTGTAAGACTGACACAATAACATAATCTGTGGCACAATGGCGGATCCATGGGGGGGCCACCCCGGCCGTGGCCCCCCCAAACAGCATCTCGACAAAAATTATATAGCAATTTTATGACAATAATTCGTGGTTTGTGTGCGGGTCAAAAGTAAGTTTATTACCTGTGAAATTTTGCCCCCCCATTTTGACATCCTGGATCCGCCACTGCTGTGGCATTTTTTGATATAAACCGGTACACCTTTGACTATCTAGAAAACTAATTACATAAACAACGAGATTAGTTCATTTTGTTAAGCGGCCGAGATTTCAAACGGCCGGCCCGCCAATCAGTGGCCCGGAAGTGCAAATAATCAGTTCGTCTGTTGACCACACGATATTTTACTCTAACACATAAGTTTATAGCCAGTCAATCATTATATATTTTTCATCGCCAGCACAATTTTTTGAAAAAGCCTTTCTTTCCGAAATAGGCTCTACGGCACACCACAAACTGAGTAAAATTCGACTAAGCCAGAGTCAAACATGCGGCTCAGTGAGTCAAATTTGACTGCGGCGGAATCAGATTTGACTCAGTTTGTATAGTCCCGTAGAGCCTATTTCGGAGAAAGTCAATTTGACTCACCATTTTTTGCAATATACTTTTTAAAATAAAACATTACAAGTTCACAAATAAAATCAAATTTCTAAGATATTCGTTTCCGGTAAAAGCCAATGTCTGCACTGCAAAAAATGGTGAGTCAAATTGACTCCCTATGAAATAGGCTCTACGGGACTACACAAATTGAGTCAAATTAGACTCCGCCAGAGTCAAACTTTGACTCAGTTTGTGTAGTCCCGTAGAGCCTATTTCGGAGGGAGTCAATTTGACTCACCATTTTTGCCGTATGTTTTCGTTTCAGTTTATACGAAACACCATGATTTGATGATGTCGTGACCCGAATAACAGCGGACATGCAGAGTCCTGGGTCTATAATTTGAGTAAGAATCAATTACAGTCTACTTAATTAGAATCACCTGCATTTTACTATTCATTTACCCGCTGTTTTTTGCTGACTTAATAACGACAAGATCACACTGTATGAAACCATTAGATATTCGGGCCCATGTTACTTTAAGGTGCGTCCAGGTTTCTGGTGGATCTATAAACAGTAGGTTTACATTCTAGCTTAGGCTTAGGCTTAGGAATACGGTTAATCTACTGTTACACCCCTTAAAGTAACATTGGCTCATATTCGTCTACATTTTGCTTCAAATATTTAATTTTCGTAATTTTAACTTTAGTTCACAGGTCATTTGGTAATTCAAAACCGTTCTACCGAACGCCGAGTTCGCTTATATGGTTCCATTGTTCGTTTGTCGCTATATTCACCGTTGTTAAGCGTTGTTCATCTCGACAAGAAATCTATTTCAACAGCCTTTTTTAGACAAAGGTTGGGTTAAAATTACAATAAATCAATATCTACATTGTGTATGGATCGCATGGCCAATGTAAAGATCAGGGGCGGAACGTTTTTCAGTGACACTGCAACCGAGTAAGATTAAGCTTTAGACTAATTTTTTGCATGGTGTAGGCTTTAGGCTTAGACTTAAGCCTAGGAATATGCTAATTCTTACGCTTAGACCTAGGCTTAGGCTTAGGATTAGCGTTAGGAATATGCTTATAATACTGTTCCGCCCCTGTTCATAACATTGGCCTATCGCATGAACAGTTTGTAAAGTATATTACGTAAATGTTTAGCTAGCTCACCTTGCTAGAGGCGGGGCTAAAAACTTTTCAAGATGGGCGTATAAGGGTTTTCGTTGACTTACAAGCAAGGTTGTAAATTTATAAATAAAGATTTTTACATCTCTATCCACCGTTATTTTTCCAACAGTTTCCCTGTACTTAAAACAAAAAAAACTGTTTTTCCTCAAAAAGCCCTCTCAAAGGCTGCTATACTTATCTCAATAGCCTTTCTTAGGGCTAAATACTTGATATTTTGGTTGCAAATGCAATCAATTAAAGTTGTTCCCCTCTTATGGTATCAATAAAGTTTTTGACTCCTTTAGTATTAGGGAAAAAATTTAATTGATACCATAAGGGAGAATAACATTAATTGATTGCATTCGGAAGCAAAATATCAAGATGCAATCATTTAAAGTTCTCCCCCCCCTTACGGTATCAATTGAAGTTTTTGTTTCGCCGAGGGGAAAAGCTTTAATTGATCCATTATTCTTCTGTGTTCAGAAAAAAATTGTTTAAATTTACAAAAATCAATGTTAGCGTCGTAAATTGGCATGATTCGTTACAAACTGGCGATATATGCTATACACATACTGTAGCGACCCGAATAAGTGATATTTATTTGGCCTCTTCAGAGTGTACCCCCTGTTATTCGGTTACGGACTATTATTTATTTTTAACCCACGCTCCGCCATCCTTCGTTAGTGATATATATTCGGTATTGCAACTATCCGTTGAATTAAACGTTTATTTGTCTTGTGTCAGTAACTTGAGCGATCATTCAAGGTTATACTTAGGAATGTACTTTCAAACTTTAAGTATGCTTTACAATTAGGGATAATTGACAATTATGGTCTCTAATTAGAGTTTAGGTACTCTATCCGCTTACGAACTGGTTTTCGGGATGGATACGGACTCGTACTGATTGGGACCCAAAATGAAGACCCCCTCTTATTATCCCACACCATCTTATTTGGGTCACTTTGCAAAGGCTAAATGTCTCAGAGCTCCGTAAACATTCAAACTTGACCGAATAACTTCAACTTGGTTAAATGGCAATTTATTCAGTCGAAAACAATAATTGATGTGACCGGTTCTTCGCAACTTTTAGGCTTTCAGACCGATTGAACCAGGTTAATATCTATACGTCAAACGGTGTTTAATTGAAAATTACCTGGCTTTGCGAACCACTTACAAGTCGCTAAACAGCATAAATGTACGTTTCAATTAGCAAATATTCAGAAACAATGTTGAATTACCGAATAAACGTAACCTGTAAATATTTTGACTCGTATGAATTTTTTAAAAAATTACCATTCTTGCATATTTCACATTTTCGAATTTAACATTTCAACGTAAATCGAAAAACGTTTTACATTAAAAAATATATCTGCTGCTGAAGCGAATTTGCATAGCTTCAAGCTAGAAGGTGAGATTGGTGGAAAATATTTATTTAGCAAACGACTAAAGTGTTGTTATACTATAGTTTAGTTTGTCCGTCTAGGGCTGCTCAGCCACCCCCATCCCCCGAAAAATTTTGGGGCCGCCCTAAAAAGTTTTCAACCTTGCTTGTAACTCATTGAAAACCCTTGAATGCCCCATTGTGAAAAAATTTTAGCCATCCTGGTAAGGTGAGCTGGCTACGGACCTGGTGGGAGTACCAGTGTCTAAAATTTAGCTGTAAGTTAAAATTACAAATCGGCCGGTTTTGCGCAATGCGTAAAAGTTTGCGAATTCACATCATTCTGCTTGCACAAACTTTGTTTCCACCGCACAGTCACATTTCTGTTGTACGAAAACACGGTAAACAAAGTAATGCTGGAAAGTTGCTCAAAATACGTAATGTATGGCATTTCAGTTGTAATTATATAAATAAGCAACGTTTACTTCTTTAATACGTTGGTCAGCGCTCAAATACCACTTGTCCAATTACGGAAAACTTTGGTTTTTCAAAAAATTGAAATGAATGGTAATTTAAACCCAGGTTCCCCGGCAGAATTCCTATTTGGGATGGGGTTTCACAAACCCATCGAGTTACTTTTGTTGACCCATGTATAGAATAGTGCGGAACTGTAGTATAAGTATATTCCTAAGCCTTAGCCTAAGCCTAAGCGTAAGGATGAGCCTATTCTTAAGCCTAAACCTAAGCCTAAAAAAATTCGTCTAAAGCTTAAACTAACTCTATTACAGCCCCTCCAGAAAACGATCCGGCCCTGATCTTTACATTGAAACACAAAATTTAAAATTTCAAAATATGAATTCAAAAATGTTTTTCACTTACTCAAATCTGTTAATTTAAGATATCAAACTAAAACGAACATTCGAACAACTGCTACAGACACAAGTCGAATATGTATTTGACACATCTCTATGAATTGAGGCACTTAAAAGTAAAAGCTTACGGTTCGTAGTCGCATGAACTGTGAGTTGAATTCGTGAAATTGTTTAGCCAATTTGAGGCATTTTAAATTTTAAAATATTATAAACTATAACCTACCAGTCACGTTACTTTAAAATCTGACTGCAAAATGCAACAAAGTCATCACTGAGGTGGCATAAAAATATAAGAAATTTTTCATTCAAAACTTTCCGACTTTGAGACCAATCTTAGCTTAATATCAAATTAACTATTTGAATAAGCTGAATTAATCCTAAAGAGTTAAGAATACGCGACTAGGTATATAAATAATTAAAAAATACTCTATGATATACGCACGTATTCTCATACGTGTGTAGCAATTATCACCAGTTGTTGATAGGTCTTGTAACTTTTGAACCAGTGAATGTGTGAGACTCAAAATTCAGCACATTTTTCGCATATGATTTGTTCTACTCGTGTGTCAATTTTGCATTCGTCAACTGCAATAGTTTAGTGAGTTTGAAAACGAATTACTAACTGATGATAAAGTTGCAATTCACATTTGAGAATATGGGCCATACGACACAACGGTGTGCGTCTAGTTTCAGTAACAAATGAATGTGAAAATATTAGCGAAAATAACGCCAAAAATAAACCAAAATACTCAACTATAAACAGGTGTCTGAGTAATATTCTGTGCGAAATTCAGTTTGAACTGACATCTTAAGAGTTGATGGTGTTGTTGAGTTGTGTGAAATTTTAAAACTGACAACCCACCCCACCACCCCACGACAATTATGAATCAAAGCTGTAGGGTTGTTGTTCCAAAACCCTCATAACAGATGCCAAGCGGATAGTTTTTTGAAGTCGAAAGTATTTTAAAATTAGCTTTCGAAATAAATGTGTGTAAAATATAAATTGTTTACGACATTTTGAGGTACAAATGTATCATTTCAATATGGCTTAACCCTTTCACGCATATAGTATACTATGAGCAACTAAATACAATAATGTACGAGCAATACACACACTGTGAGCAGTGTTTAACAATTGTAACAAATCTGTGCAGTGCAAAATCTCTACAAGATGTCAAAACTCCCTCTGGCTCGAGCGTCAAGCTCCTATAGCTCAGTTGTCATCGTAAACGCCGCCCACCCGTGAGACTGGGGTTCGAATCTCGCCTTGAAATTACATCTCATTTGAAATTGCAATCATGTGAGAAAGGGTTAACATCGTTTATAGGTAAACTTTTTTCTAAACATACCCTTTAGCGTATGAGTGAGGTAAGTGTACAACAGCGTCGCGTTATAATTATTGTGTTAGACATTGGGCAACAAGGCCTATAAGCCACTTTCTCAACTTGTGTGTAACACCAGTCCATGCTAGTTTTAGGGGCGTCCCGGTTTCTGGAGGGTCTGTGAAAAAATAGGCTTACATTCTAGAGTACATTTGTTTGCTTAGGCTTAAGCTTAGGCTTAGGCTTAATGCGCTTTTGCAACACTTAGGCCTAGGCTTAAACTTAGTCTTTGGCTTAGGCTTAGGAATACGCTTTTTCAACGCTTAGGCTTAGAAAACACACTTTTGCAACGCTTAGGCTTAGGCTTAAGGTGAGGCTTAGGCTTATGAATACCCTTTTTCAACGCTTAGGCGTAGGCTTAGGAATACGTTAATCTACTGTTACGGCCCTAAAAGTAACATTGGCCGTTAGCTCGTATCGCTCAACCTAATATTAATAGGTTTTGAAGTAAAGCTTTATTGTTCTGAATTGCATGTTAAGTGTAGCTGTAAATTAGCTTAATTTTAGGACCACAGTAAAAAACAATTCATAATTGTAATTTCAACCTGTGTATCAGGCCTGTAGCCGATTCGCCTTGCTAGAGGGGGCTAAAAATAATATTCTAGAGAGGCCAAAATTTTTCCAGGGGGGAATTGAGCCGTCCCTGTCCCCCTTGGCTATGGGCTCGGGCAGGAGGCTAGCTGTGGCCATTTGTGAAGTTAGAAGATTTTGCATTACATAAAATGAAAAATTATATTAAAATATAATAACGTCTCTACCTGACAAACTATTAAAATTTCTTTTGTACCGTTAATATCTAAGCCATCTCATGTTGCGAGGGGGGGGCTGAAAATTATCCTGGAGGGGCGGGCGTTCAAGGGTTTTCAATGAGTTACAAGAAGCAAGGTTGAAAACTTTCCAGGGGGCTATGCACCAGAAGTTCAGGGCAGGCCCGATTCAAGAAAGTAAACTCATTCGTACTTGTAAGAGTAAAATGTAAGCAATAATTCGATAAGGTCGCATTTCCATCTAAAGGCTACTTCCACAATATCATGCGTACACCAGGTAACTTTTGAGGGGTAGTGTCATGGACAATGACGATTTTTCTGGCCTCTGTCAGTGTGCTAGACACTAAAGCTTATTTGGCTTCAGTATTCTTGATACTGAAGCTTTTTTGCTTCAATGTGCGGGACACTGAAGGTTTTTGACTTCATTGTCCATGACACTACACCATCCAAAGTTATCTTGTGTACGCATGATTTTGTGGAAGTTACATAACAGATACCAATTTGTATTGTAGTGGCGACTGCTCTTCTCCCTTTTGTACTCTGTAAAAAATGGTGAGTCAAATTGACACTCTCTGAAATAGGCTTTTCCTAACTGCACAAACTGAGTCAAATTCAAGTCCACCAGAGTCAATGCACAAACTGAGTCAAATTCGAGTCCACCAGAGTCAGGTTCGACTCACTGATCGATTCAGTGAATCGAATTTGACTCTGACGGAGTTGAATTTTAAACTCAGTTGGTGTAATCAGGAAAAGCATATTTCGGAGAGAGTTCATTTGACTCGCCATTTTTTGCAGTGTACGCTCATCGATTACAGAGGCGTAACCAGAATTTCAGGAGGGTTTTTGCGAGCGATCGTTGTGACCCAGATCAATTTTTGGTGCCGTTTTATTTTTTTCAAAAATTTCGGGTCAACATTTTCCCGTATCCAACCCTTTATTCCGGTTTCGGCGACATTCCAGGTTTTACAGGTTTCGGATGACAACAAACAATACTTTGGAATATAAGCATGGTTTTGTGGCTCAATTAAGTTAATGGGATATGGTTCATCTGGATGGTTATTTGACCAAACGAACCAAGACACCATAAATGTTTAAAAATTTAATTCAAACAAACTGTCGCATAATCTTGATTACAGACCCATTTACGATAATTCTTTGTCAACTCATGGTATGAATTTCGTACGGATACTGTAGAATAATAAGCAGATGTTAACTGTTTTGCTGTGCCAGGGAAGCGACCTGTTATTCGGTTATGGACTGTTATTTATTTATCAATGCACCTTCCTGCAGGATGCAATAGGAATTTTAACATATCGAAACCAAATTTTGTGGCTTTTAATGGTGTAAAACAAACCATTTAGAATTCCAAAATCCCGAAACAAAATGCAGTAGCTGGGAAATGTATGAAAAATTATAGAGTATGATACAAATTGAAATTTTTGGCAATACACGCTTAGACAATTTAAGAAAAATAAGTTACGATATGCCAGACCGGAAAATTCCGCTGTAAAAATACCAGATTTACTGCCGGAAGCGGATAGCGAACTATACCGGATTTATCCACCGGGACCGGAATTTTGGCTGCACCCTACCTCTCAGTTATTTAGGCTTTTAGTTTTCTGTTATATACCAATGTAGCGTTAAACTAATAATTTGAAAGGCGTAACAGCAGTATAAATCGATATTTCTACGTTTAAGCCGAAACCTAAGCATATAAGCCTCAGCGTAAGTGTTTAGATTATAATTACGTACGCCCAAGCGTAAACAAAAAAATTAATCTAAAGCTTAATCTTACTTTTTAGGCTGTCGTAAAAAATTATCCGCATCTCAAATTAGGACCCGGGTCAGTAAATAGGAATATATCTTTAAAACATAGGTATATATTTTTCTCTTGTCATAGCTAATATAGTCTAAGTAACTAACAATTATGCTATACACTTTGGTGTAAAGCACGAATTATTTGCGTACTCTAGCGAAATAGAGTATTATAGACTAGGATTAGGTCGATCCATTTACGGATCCTAATCAAGGATCTCAAACTCTGATTGACTCAGAGTAAAAATAGTGTTCCCTTCGTTGTTGCTCGTTTTGCTAAACTAAACCATTCCACTTTGTTCAAACATTCTTCGGGTTTGGCTGTCAACATTACAAGTGATACTGTTATATTTGGCTTAGAGTGTCCACTCAAATAACCGTATGTCGACACACAAACAAGCATCTGTTGACTTGACCGCCAGGGTCAGAGCAGGTACGTCCCACATCTGAGAGGCCCCCACCCCTAAAAGATCCCATACCCTAACTGGTTGAAACAAAAACCGTCGAAGTTTTAAACCACGTCTTGCTTCTCGCTCACCCCGGAGTTCGAGAGGAGCTTCCATCCCATCCCTGTTTGCTCCAGCACTGTTGAAAGCTGAACTGACTATGAATCAAGGATCAGCCTCAGGATTCAACGAAAGTCCACATTGAATTCGGCAATTTTTAGCTTCGATTTTACCCAACTTTAATCGTTAAAATTTAAGCAAAATTGCAAAAACGTAAAAAATTAATGACTGCGACCCATGTAAAGATCAGGGGCGGAACGTTTTTCTGTTTGACTGCAATAGAGTAAGATTATGCTTTACACTAATTTTTTGCTCGGCTTAGGCTTAGGCTTAGGCTGAGGCTTAGGAATATGCTCATTCTTACGCTTAGGATTAGGCTTAGGCTGAGGCTTAGGAATATGCTCATTCTTACGCTTAGGATTAGGCTTAGGCTGAGGCTTTGGAATATGCTCATTCTTACGCTTAGGATTAGGCTTAGGCTGAGGCTTAGGAATATGCTCATTCTTACGCTTAGAATTAGGCTTAGGCTGAGGCTTAGGAATATGCTCATTCTTACGCTTAGGATTAAACTTAGGCTGAGGCTTAGGAATATGCTCATTCTTACGCTTAGGATTAGGCTTAGGCTGAGGCTTAGGAATATGCTCATTCTTACGCTTAGGATTAGGCTTAGGCTGAGGCTTAGGAATATGCTCATTCTTACGCTTAGGATTAGGCTTAGGCTGAGGCTTAGGAATATGCTCATTCTTACGCTTAGGATTAGGCTTAGGCTTAGGCTTAGGAATATGCTTATAATACTGTTCCGCCCCTGTTCTTTACATTGACCGTGACTGCTACTGGTTAGTGTATATAAATAATAAAACAATTAAAGATAGAACCTATTTGGTAAAATTGGCTTGTTCAAATGTGTATATATCATTTGATAGACAATAAAGCACTGCCTATAAGTGTTTGTAGCATGGTAACCAATCTGTTATCAAATGTGGGGGGTAATTCAGTAATTTAGACATGTTCCCACTTTCCAAAAATCAATCGTTGATCAAGCCACCATTTTTTCATGTATCGGGCATTGGAGCTTGTCAGAGACGTTTTGGGTACTAAGCAGCCCGTCCAGTTTTTATTCTATCAAATATGATGGGTCAATAACGCCTACCAAGTTTTGAACCACAAAGTGGGTGGGTCAGTGACCCCCCCGTCTTGGGATCGGTGCCCATAGTTTGCACAACTGTAAGGCGAATGGTATACTAGTCTGCGGCATACAGGCCCGTAGCCAGGTCACATTGATACGGATGCATACAAAGGTTTTCGATGACTTACAAGCAAGGTTGAAAAAATTTTAGGGGTGTAGAATTCTACCAGGAGGCCGTCTTGTCTACGGGACCGCATCTATGTCACCGGATGATAACGTGACGGCATTGCAAAAAATGGTGAGTCAAATTGACTCTCTCCGAAATAGGATTTTCGGGACTTACACAAACTGCATCAAATTCGACTCAACCAGAGTCAAACGTGCGACACTGCGAATCGAATTTGACTCAGTTCGCGTTGTCCTGAAAAGCCTATTTCGAAGAGAGTCAATTTGGCTCACCATTTTTTGCAGTGTAGGCTTTAAGCGGCGCGTAACTCGTTTAGAACGTAAACACACCTTATAACACAGCCAATAGGAACCAGGTAAGTTTAGAATTACTGGCAATTATAACGCGACCGGATGCCAAAATACCGAATACCAAAGCAACAGCGTTCAAGCTCATGAACCAACAGACCAATCAGGTTAAAGTTTAAACCAGTTTTGTCATAGCACAAAGCGCCTGCGAGTGATATTTTACTGAAACAAAGAACCTATGTTAGATATAGGACAGGTCCACTCAGAGACAACGGCTCTTAGAGACTTGAATGCTAAGGCGTAGGCCTAGGCTTTAATAATTTTGCTTAGGTTTAGGCTTAACTTATGGCTTAAATTACTGTAGTGAAATAAGAGGGGGTAATAAAGGGGGTCCCCATTTTGCGCCCCAGTCAATAGAAATCCGTATACAAGGAGTCCGTTAGCGGATAGTGTCCGTAAAAACTTATTAGAGTCATAAATGTCAATTTTCTCAAATTGTGCATAAATGACTTCAGCATCAACAACAGTTGAGATTGAAACTTTATGGTATGCTTAAGTTTTGAAAGTGTATTCCTAAGTGTAATCTTGCATTATCGCTCAAGGTTTTGATACAAGACAAATGAAAGTTTAATTTAATAGTTGCAATACCCAATATATATCAGTAACGACGGGCGGGTTGACAATAACAGTCCGTAAACTGAATAACACAGGGTTCCCTCTGGAGGGGCCAAATAAATATAAGTCCCCCTTATTCGGGTCACTACAGTAAGTAGGAATACCCTGTAGCTAAACATGGACTGAAGCAAGAACCCGTGGTACTTCGCAGTAAAATTAAAAAATTCGCAAGCTGTACCAGGATGTCGTAGCAAATAGAAATGAAAATATTTTGGTTCACCGTTTTGAACCTTAACCCTTTCTCACATGAATATTTTCTATTTCCCCTGAGACCTACTTTTATGCTAGGATTCGAACTCCAGTGACTGGAGTGGGGGCGTATACCAACACCACTCAGCTATAGGAGCTTGACGCTCGAGCCCGAGGGGGCTCTCACGTCTTATGGTGATTTAGTACTATGTATACGTGTTGCAATTGTTAAACACGGTGCGATATATATTATTTAACGTACATACACTGCGCTGAGTGGCCTATAGGCAACTCAAGGTGAGAAGGGGTTAAAGTTATCAAAAACTAGCGATCGAAGCTTTGAGACACAGTCGATAATTACGGACCATTGACTTTCTCCGAAATAGTGTCTACGAAACTACACAAACTGAGATAAATTCGACTCAGCCAGAGTCTAACGTGCGACTCAGTGACTCGAATGTGATTCTGGTGGAGTCGAATTTGACTCAGTTTGTGTAGTGCCGTAGAGCCTATTTCAGAGACAGTCAATTTGACTCACCATTTTTTGCAGTATATACAATTCAGAATAAGAATATACTAAGCTACCAATAAATCATTGCTATTTTGGCCCTTGTATTGAACAGGGCCGGATCGTTTTCCGGATGGGCTATAATAGAGTCAGTTTAAGCTTTAGACTATTTTTTGCTTAGGCTTAGGCTTAGGCTTAGGCTTAGGAATAGGCTCATCCATACGCTTAGGCTTTGGCTTAGGCTTAAGCTTAGGCTTAGGCTTACGAATATGCTTATACTATTGTTCCGGCAATGTTCTATACATGGGCGACTATTTTTATACAATATGAAATAGGAAAAGTTGATGACTGACACCAGCTTCAAAAACCAACAATAAAATACACCTGGCACGAGAAACCCAAGTCCTTTTAAGTAGGTTCAGGTTAGTCAATCTGACTTGGTTGCCTAATACCTTTATAAAGCTTTAAAGTTTAGTTCTAAATGCTTGGCCGTTTCGGCCAATGTAAAGAACAGGGGCGGAACAGTACTATAAGCATATTCCTAAGCCTAAACCTAAGCGTAAGCCTAGGCCTAAGCGTAAGAATGAGCATACTCCTAAGCCTAAACCTAAGCCTAAGCCAAGCGAAAAAAATTAATTTAAAGCTTAAGCTTACTCTTTTCTACACCCACAGAAAAATGTTCCACCCCTGATCTTTACATGGGCTCAAGTTTCTATGGTTGCCACTTGAGCTGACAGCTAAAAGAACATCTGTTAGCAGAGAATGAGAGTTATTATTGATCTTAGGCTAAGTATCTAAAAAACTCAATGATAGGTGAATTTCGAAACCTGTTTAGTTTTGTACAAATTGTGATATTTATGCTAACTTCAACTGTTTAAGGTTGGAGTCTGTCTAAGTGGTTGGGCTTGTTTTTCTAACGTTAGTTTCTGAAAATTACTGTATTAGCGTTCAGTAGGATGTGACCGGATGTTAATACCACAAACGGAGCCGGAGTAAACGCTAAATTAGCGACCCGTAGGTAAGATGCGGCAAGGGGGACTCAGTTCCCTGTGGAAAAATTTTGCCCCCCCCCCCAGAACATTTTCCACCTGGCTTGTAAGTCATTGAAAAGCCTTGTAATGCGGAAAAATTTTCAGCCCCCTTAGCTGGGTGAGCTGGCTGCGGTCCTGGTTGTGCATTAGGGTTTGAGGTTCGTAGCGAAGTAAACAAGCTTAAAGGTCAAATAAATCTTGAAGGGTTACGCGACAATTGCTCACAAATACTTTACACATGTGAGCAAAAAATCTTTTTTCGAGAGGAAAGTCAGTAAACGAAACGAACCTTTCTGAGCCGATAGGTCTCATGAACAGATGATATTTGCGGAAAAATGCATGATTTAAGTTGTTATTTTTGAGAATATACAAGATAAATTAATCACAAACTTGTGGGCGAATATTATTGCAATGAGCAAAACATAATTTAAAATAATTCCAGTAAAATGCCAAGCTGTCAAAAACACGTTGACACCATATTATATATACATATACATATACATATATACATATATACATATATACATATATATACATATATATACATATATATACATACATATATATACATATACATACATACTTATATATATACTTAAGTTAATTCATAAATTACCGTTGAATCCAAAGGGGTCATACAAAATTTTGAAAAAAATCGGTGCTCGAGCATCATGAGGTTTCCATTTCATTTTAAAACATTTTGCCTCCGCCCTTTTTGAATCGCTCCTTTGCAAAACGAAGTTAAAGTCCAATCAGAGTCCGTATTACCAAGATAATTTTGTGCAAAAATCAAGTTTAACTTCTCGCTCGTTTCGCTCACTGGATTTTGTTTACAACTAAAAGTTTCGCCAGGACTTCAGTTACTGGCGAATTATAACACTTAAACACCGGTCGATTAACTTGAGTTCCATGATTTAAAAATTATGACTGGTTTCTTGATCGCTTCGCTTGCAGGGGTTTGTTTCAACCCTCACAAATTGTCTCCCCCCGTAGTTTTAAAATATCCCGTCGCAGATTACTGGATCCGCTACTGCAGCCATCGCCACGTAGCAAAATTCTGGTTACGCCATTAGCATTGAAAATAACTCGATGGGGGGGCTGAGGTCCCTAACATAGTAGGTACAGCAATTTTTGAAAACATTTAAAGATAAGACTTTAGGCTTTTAGGCAAACTTTTAAGGGATGAGTTTTCAAAGCCTAAGCCTTAGTGTATACGTTGGAAATATGAACATGTGCCCACGCCTGTAGCCAGCTCGCCTTGCTAGGATGGGCTAAAAAATTTTCAAGACGGGCTTTCAAGGGTTATCAATGAGTTACAAGCAAGGTTGAAAACTTTCTGGGAGGCGTAAAAATTTCCATAGGAGACTGAGCTCCCCTCGGCACCCCTTGGCTAAGGACCCGCATGTGCCCAAATTTTACATTTACCAATCCCGTGCATTAATATTTATAATTCCAGCTGAATTCTAAGTTCAACGTATGATCTGAACTCTGATCTTTCAGATCGAGAGTGTTGGTCGTTGTCGATCGACTAAGAGCTTGTGGCAGTCGAGTATCTCTCAAGACTTTACACTGCGTTTACGCGTAATAATTGTTGAACACTGCTCATTGTGTACTGTAGTGACCCGAATAAGAGGGGGCGACTGATATTTATTTGACCTCTCCAGAGGGTACCCAAACCTTGTTATTCGGTTACGGACTGTTATTTATTTTTAACCCGCCCTCCGCTACCATTCGTTACTGATATATATCCGGTACTGCAACTATTCGTTGAACTAAACGTTTTTGCCTTGCATCAAAAGCTTGAGCGATAATGCAAGGTTATACTTTGGATTGTTACTTTCAAAACATAAAGTATGCTTTAAAGTTTCGAACTCAACTTTATTTGGTCCTGGAGTCATTTATGCGCTACAATTAGGGATAATTGTCATTTATGGACTGTAATTAGAGTTTAGAGATTCTTATTAGAGATACAGACTCCTATTGATTGGGACTCAAAATGGGGACCCCCTTTCTTATTCGGGTCAATACCGTCCTATTTCGCAGCCACTCTATGCGTGATCGAGCAAATATGGTCTGACAATGTCCGAATGACACTTACCCGTATTAATTTTGAACGAAAACGGAACCGGAATTGTTGACATGACACCAGCAGTTGCGTAAGCAGCGGTTGATGTCGGTAAACGTTCTTGTGATTGCGATTTTGACGGATCGCTTGCAGTTTGACGCGATTTTTGATGTTGCAGTTGTTGTTGTTGTTGTTGTTGTTGTTGTTGTTGTTGCGTTGAAGTTGCAAAAAATGCCGACGCCGATGACTCGAGTGTATGATCGCGACTCTGTAAAATTTTAATTTTCTAACTTTATTTTATTTGTGGACCTGGAAAAATTGAATAATTAAAAAAATAATTAATACAACTCGGTTGACCTTAATGTGCAACCGTTGATTTACGGACTTTAAACGTGACATGTAATCCTGTGTTAATTACGAATCAGAATCGGAAACCCTATTATTGTTCCCTGTTATTCGGGTCACTACAGTAATCTCGGTCGAAAGCCGGGCAAAATCAATGTTTTGTAATCGGTATTGTTTACGAGTGCGAACCTGTAAACTGGTTTATATTTGACCCGAGATCAGAAACCTAAGTTAATTTTACCAAATCACACGTTTAGTTCAAATTTATTCTATTATTATTTGAAATACCGTTTTTAGGCTACAAATATTTTAAACTTCATTTTATTACAAAATAGTTGAAATAGGTCACATTTGCTATGCCTACAAGTAGGTTGCTATGCGCAAACTCAAAGACACTGGGACTCTCTGAAGTATCACGGTGTGATCCCACGCCTGACCCCTAATTCGTGCTTTCGGCGAGCATAATTCATAAGCAATATATAAAATCCCGAAAATTTCCGCCAAGCCAAATCTTTTAGCTTTCAGATATTCGCTTAGTTGGATATTTTTTCCCCACAAAAGTCCATCCGACCGATGTTTTCTGCCGGAGACATCGAAATAGGCGCTAAACAGGCCGTAGCAAACGGATAGAGCAGGATTCGCTTAGGCCTAGGGAGCGTCTGCCTCTGGACTGCTCCAGTTGCTGAAATTTGTGACGCGGAGGGCTGACGAATATTATGAAACACAATTTTTAATATATGCTATTTATGTGCTAATTTTGTGAAGGGAAAAATTGTAAGGTAGAGTCTTACCGCTTTATCACAAACAATTTTCTGACGGCGGTGAACGTTGTGCCCGTGGACGAATTTTAACACCGCTGCTAACTCATGTTTAAAATCAAGCATACGCTTTCTTAAATGTCCATAGACTCTCCTAGCATGCTGAACTGGCTTCGGGCCTGATCCCACGCAGATAAACTTATAAAAGTGCCAAAAATATCCTAAAAAATATATAAAAAAGCCCGGCCCATGTTACTTTTAAGACCGTCCCGGTTTTTGATGGGTCTGTAAAAGAGTAGGCTTACATTCTAGACGGCATTTTTTGCTTTTATGCTTAGGATTAGCATTAGGCTTAGGAATACGCTTTTGCAACGGTTACGCTAACGCTTAGGCTTAGAGAAACATACTTTTGCAACGCGTAGGCTTAGACTTACACTTAGTAATACGCTGAATCTACTGTTACGACCTTAAAAGTAACATTGGCCCAAAAAATACTCAAAGCGATTTTACGACTTTGTTAATACCAAAACTTAACGACCGAGAAAAAATTTAAAATCTTTGCTTTCACTTTAAAAAATACAAATATAAACAATATTTAACAATGCTAATGTGAATCACGCAAATTCGACGAATTACACAACAAATGTCGGAGCCGAAAATAGATTTTGTACCCTTTATTATGAACCGGCACACTTGAGCTATGCTGGTTAAGAAGACATACCACAGACTTTTGAAATTTCGGCTGTGACACAAATATATAAAAATATATGTTCATAAAATATAATTTTAAAAATATTACGTTTTTAGATAAAATTAAGGTTTAAATTTAGAGACTATGGGTTGATTTTCTGATCCTTATTCAAGTGTACATATTTGAACATTTTGCTAACTAAATGCTTATCCAACTGTTGGTTCATGTAAAAATCAACGGCGGAACGGTTGTCTACGGGACTGTAAATAGAGTATGCTTAAGCTTTAGACTATTTTTGCTGCTCTTTAATGAAGTTTTGCGTTATAGCTTCAATGAATTTTACACATGAAAGCTCAAAGAAATTACAGAATTTCAAACCCAAAAGCACCTGACCAGATATAAAGCAGACAATAACGTAGGTTTTACCACCATACGCCGCCCTTCGTTACTTATATTCATCCGGTATTGCAATTTGTCTTGTATCAAAAGCTTTAACTATAATGCAACGTTATGCTTAGAAATGCACATTTCAAAACTTAAACATGCTTTAAAGTTTCGCTGTCCTGGTTTCAATTTCGCATTACAAATTGGAAAAATTGACATTTATGGACTCTAATTATGGTTTAGGGACTCTATCCGCTTACGGACTCTTATTAGGGCGCCTACTGATTGAGACTCAAAGTCGGGACCATCTCTTATTATTCCTACTTATTCGGGTCACTACAGTATGTAAATATTATCTGTGCCTAACAAGCCAAAACTTAAGCGAGAGGTAACAAGTCAAGCCCAGGTTTACAAACCTAAACACGTGATTGCTGTTGGTTTATGCAATACTGCAGTCATAAATCCACACGAATGACAATTTAAACTGCCAGCCAAATAATTTCTGGGTTCATCGCAAAAATTTTTTTCAGGTATAATGACAACCATATTTGCGATCCAACAGCCAGAGAGGGATCAACGTGATGGCTCAGCGTCCCAGATCCATTTTGGACCCTTTAGAAACGTTTGAACACTGTTTGAAAGTCATTTGAAATGCATCGGTGCAACCGGATATCCGTTTCCACTACCGGTAAAGTCGGTGTCTGTTTATTCGGTTTTCGTTATAGAAATACCGGTGTCATAGAATAATTCTTCCCACACACGTTTAATTTTTCACCCCCGGAAGATTGAATTTGTTTAATTGCTCCCCTGCTCACGGTAAAATTCTCCCCGCGGGTTTAATTCTTCCCCCCGGATAAATTCGACTAAATTATACTAATTTAATTTTTCTCCGCTCACGATATAATTCTTCCCCTGTATGTTTTTCCTGACCCCAGTCAAGGTAGAATGACTTCCTCTGTTGAATTCCACCCGTTTGAACCGACATCTTATCAAACAATTGTATTATTTGTTTCAGAATATAATCTTAATTAAATATCAACTTAATAAAATTCCAATATTGCGTTTTGACCTGCAAAATTAATAAAATTGATTATTTGAGAAAGTCTCAAATATTTAATGCCCGACCTCAGTTTTGAGATTTGTAACCTGAAACAAAAAAAATTAATTTTATATTACAAGTTATTTAAAATTTTTATTTTACAAATCAAAAACAAATATTAGCGAACATTGTTGGATTTGGCTCTTGGATTTGGCTTTTTCACAACCGAATCTGAATCCGAACCGCAAATTTTTACCAAAGCATTGTTCAGTTGGCTACTACCCTGACTAGAGATGCCTTGAAGATCTTCAAGATCAAAGTCTGCACGTAAGGCAGCGATTATGGTTTACATAAGGTCAGTATATACGTATTGCGATAAAGCCGTATTCCTAACCAAAAAATATATCGGCAAAAATTGAAGCCTGCTATGTTCAAAGGTAACGCTCATAACTTAGGTAATCAAGCGAAATGCTTAATAATTATATCAATTCAAAGCTTCTGTTCATCAATAATTTTTTAGCAAATTTTTAGAAATCATTCATAGTTTTGCACTGTGATTGCATTGTTTGCACGAAAAAAACACTGTATTGAATATACGCTAGTATAATCGACTGCAGTCTGAAATTGACATCAATGGCGCAATCGGTTAAACGCTTGGCTCCTATATATAGAATTGAGCTTGGCTCATGTATAGAACAGGATTGGAACATTTCCCAACGGGAGTGTGATAGAGTTATTTTAAGCTTTAGTCTAAGTTTTTTGCTTAGGCTTAGGCATAAGGCTTAGGCTTAGGCTTAGGTACAGGCTCATTCTTACGCTTAGGCTTAGGCTTAGGTACAGGCTCATTCTTACGCTTAGGCTTAGGCTTAGGTACAGGCTCATTCTTACGCTTAGGCTTAGGCTTAGGTACAGGCTCATTCTTACGCTTAGGCTTAGGCTTAGGCTTAGGCTTAGGCTTAGGTTTAGGCTTATGTATAGGCTCATTCCTACGCTTAGGCTTAGGCTTAGGTTTAGGCTTATGTATAGGCTCATTCCTACGCTTAGGCTTAGGCTTAGGTACAGGCTCATTCTTACGCTTAGGCTTACGCTTAGGCTTAGGCTTAGGTTTAGGCTTATGTATAGGCTCATTCTTACGCTTAGGCTTAGGCTTAGGTACAGGCTCATTCTTACGCTTAGGCTTAGGCTTAGGCTTAGGCTTATGTATAGGCTCATTCTTACGCTTAGACTTAGGCTTAGGCTTAGGTATAGGCTCATTCTTACGCTTTAGGCTTAGGTTTAGGCTTAAGCTTAGGCTTAGGCTTAGGCTTAGGTATAGGCTCATTTTTACGCTTTAGGCTTAGGCTTAGGTTTAGGCTTATGTATAGGCTCATTCTTACGCTTAGACTTAGGCTTAGGCTTAGGTATAGGCTCATTCTTACGCTTAGGCTTAGGCTTAGGCTTAGGTATAGGCTCATTCTTACGCTTTAGGCTTAGGTTTAGGTTTAGGCTTATGTATAGGCTCATTCTTACGCTTTAGGCTTAGGTTTAGGTTTAGGCTTATGTATAGGCTCATTCTTACGCTTAGACTAAGGCTTAGGCTTGGGTATTGGCTCATATTTACGCTTAGGCTTAGGCCTAGGCTTAGGTATAGGCTCATTCTTACACTTTAGGCTTAGGCTTAGGTTTAGACTTATGTATAGGCTCACTCTTACGCTTAGGTTTAGGCTTAGGTATAGGCTCATTTTTACGCTTAGGCTTAGGCTTAGGTATAGGCTCATTCTTACGCTTAGGCTTTTAGGCTTAGGCTTAGGTATAGGCTCATTTTTACGCTTTAGGCTTAGGCTTAGGCTTAGGCTTATGTATACGCTCATTCTTACGCTTAGGCTTAGGCTTAGGCTTAGGCTTAGGTATAGGCTCATTCTTACGCTTTAGACTTAGGTTTAGGTTTAGGCTTATGTATAGGCTCATTCTTACGCTTAGGCTTAGGCTTAGGCTTAGGTATAGGCTCATTCTTACGCTTAGGCTTAGGTATAGGCTTATTCTTACGCTTTAGGCTTAGGCTTAGGTTTAGGCTTATGTATAGGCTCATTCTTACGCTTTAGGCTTAGGTTTAGGTTTAGGCTTATGTATAGGCTCATTCTTACGCTTTAGGCTTAGGTTTAGGTTTAGGCTTATGTATAGGCTCATTCTTACGCTTAGACTAAGGCTTAGGCTTGGGTATTGGCTCATTTTTACGCTTAGGCTTAGGCCTAGGCTTAGGTATAGGCTCATTCTTACACTTTAGGCTTAGGCTTAGGTTTAGACTTATGTATAGGCTCACTCTTACGCTTAGGTTTAGGCTTAGGTATAGGCTCATTTTTACGCTTAGGCTTAGGCTTAGGTATAGGCTCATTCTTACGCTTAGGCTTTTAGGCTTAGGCTTAGGTATAGGCTCATTTTTACGCTTTAGGCTTAGGCTTAGGCTTAGGCTTATGTATACGCTCATTCTTACGCTTAGGCTTAGGCTTAGGCTTAGGCTTAGGTATAGGCTCATTCTTACGCTTTAGACTTAGGTTTAGGTTTAGGCTTATGTATAGGCTCATTCTTACGCTTAGGCTTAGGCTTAGGCTTAGGCTTTAGACATAGGCTCATTCTTATTCTTACGCTTAGGGCTTAGGCTTAGGCTTAGGCTTAGGCATAGGCTCATTCTTACGCTTAGGCTTAGTCTGATCCTTAGGGATAGGCTCATTCTTACGCTTAGGCTTAAGCTTAGGCTTGGGGGTTTCGCTTAGGTATAAGCTCGTTTTTACGCTTAGGCTCAGGCTTAGGCTTAGGCTTAGGCTTAGGCTTAGGCTTAGGCTTAGGCTTAGGCTTAGGCTTAGGCTTAGGCTTAGGCTTAGGCTTAGGCTTAGGCTTAGGCATACGCTTATACTACTGTTCCGGCCCTGTTCTATACATTGGCCAACGCGTTGAGTTAACTATCACATCCGGAGCAATGAAATAAACTTGCGCACAGGATCGAACTACGGTTGGTGATAGGTTGACGAAAAAAAAACATTGACGCATTTATTTTTAAAGTTTCTCAGGTTTTGGCTGGCTATAACTGCACCGAGTTACCGGTTTCTATTAATCACGATACAGTTTGGACTTAATGAGGGCTGGAATCATTCGAACAGACGCGGGGTACAACTGGTTTAGAGGCATATAACATTTGATTACTCGTGTTAACCTAATCAGCTTTTTGGCTGACATTTATCAAAAAATTGTCAAACTATACACTGCAAAAAATGGTCAGTGAAATTGATCCTATTCGAAATAGGCTTTTCAAGAGTCAAACGTGCGACGTCAGTGAGTCGAATTTGACTCTTTGCCTGAGTCAAATTCGACTCACTCAGTCGCACGTTTAACTCCTGCGGAGTCGAATTCGACTCAGTTTGTGTAGTCCCGTAAAGCCTATTTCGGAGAGAGTAAATTTGACTCACCGTTTTTTGCAGTGTATGTTTGAGACAAGGTCTGTCCAATTTTGTCCAAATACCATCCAGCACCGCGGTTTGTGTTACTTAAAGGCTTTTTGGGGCATAGGGATCGCAGCTGTGCGAACACGTCCTTGCTGAGTTGAGGGGCGTGGGTATAGGGAAGAGGTACACACAGGCGTTATTTATTTTCACAATTTCGTTACGACATTATAAGAAATAGTCACTTTTACAAATAAACATTACTTTTGTGGCTCCGAAATTTTTGCATATTTGGGCTTTCCATATATACCCCGATAATCTTGTCACATCCAAATTTGAATTTTTGAAAAATTCGATTTTGTAAAGTCCGTTAAGGTAATCGTTTAAAGCGATGAAATTGCTGACAAACGATTGCCAAATTATGCAACATTTGGTTAAATAAGCACTTACTTTTCGAAAAGGTCGTTTCATGATTTGATAATTGGGACTGAACGCTAGACACATGCGAACCAATTATAATTTTATAGATTGGAAAACAATACCAAGGTTATGAATTAAATAGCATATAATATATAAAAGAATATATAAATAAGTATTTTTTTTCTGAAATAACTTGCCATTTTTCATATGTCATGGCTGGACTGTAATGACCCGAATAAGAGGGATTGTAATGTGAAGGGGTCCCCATTTTGACTCCCAATTAATACAGGTCCGTATCCCTAATAACAGTCCGTAAAGCGGATCGAGTCCCTAAACCCTAATTAGAGTCCATAAATGTGAATTGCCTTTAATTGTAGTGCAAAAATAACTCCAGACCGAAATAAAATTCAGTTCGAATCTTTAAGCATATTTAAGTTTTGAAAGTACTTTCTCAAGTATAACCTCGCATTATTGCTCATGTGTTTGATACAAGACAAACGTTTAATTCAACGAATAGCTCAAACACCGGATATATCAGTAACAAAGACCGGTGGAGCGTGGGTTAAAAATAAATAACAGTCCGTAACCGAATAACAGGGATACCCTCTGCAGAAGCCAAATAAATATCAGTCCCTCCTCGTATTCGGGTCACTACAGTAGCACCTATCACCATATGCATTCACAAGAAATATCGCAGACTGTAGCAGGCCACCGTTGCCGTTCGGTGCAGAACGGCGACGGACGGCGTCAGACGTCATCAAAAGTATAGCGCCGCCCTGACTGGGTTGATTGATTGTACAATACCTGTCAGAAACCCGTGGTACATACTACGAATGGTTTAAGAAGTTAGCTTAAACACTGATGTTACAGTAGTGTTTTGACAAACACTAAAAACGGTTTCCTAATAGCGGTTTAATACGGTAGCGTTTGATTTTAGCAATTATTTAAATACAAAATCTGCGGTTAAGAAAATGCAGTATAAAACGAGAAAATCATCCAAAATACAAATTTGGATACTTTTTTTAGTATCTCCAACATAAACTCCGCCAAATCTTAACGAATCTGAGCCCAAATCCAAGCCTAAAAACTTCGCCAATCATAACGAATCTGAGCCCAAATCCAAGCCTAAAAACTCCGCCAATCATAACGAATCTGAGCCCAAATCCCAGCCTAAAAACTCCGCCAATCATAACGAATCTGAGCACAAATCCAAGCCTAAAAACTCCGCCAATCATAACGAATCTGAGCCCAAATCCAAGCCTAAAAACTCCGCCAATCATAACGAATCTGAGCCCAAATCCAAGCCTAAAAACTCCGCCAATCATAACGAATCTGAGCCCAAATCCAAGCCTAAAAACTCCGCCAATCATAACGAATCTGAGCCCAAATCCAAGCCTAAAAACTCCGCCAATCATAACGAATCTGAGCCTAAACCTAAGCATAAACCTTCAAATGCAGTTAAGCATCGATTTTTCGACATTTTGCTTTTGGGTACAATTCCTGACCAATGCAAGCAAAATGGAATTATTTGTAAAGTAAAATCGCTTATTAAAGTTCACTGGTTAATTTATTATGGCGCAAGATGTGTTATTTGCCATTGGTTGCGATGCTTTTCATAGTATAAAATTCATGAAAATGACTGTCACATCAGCTTTATTTCTATAGACAATCAGGTCCATGCATAGAACAGGGCCGGATCGTTTTCCGGAAGAGCTATAATAGAGTCAGTTTAAGCTTTAGACTCATTTTTTGCTTAGGCTTAGGCTTAGGATTATGCTTATACTACTGTTCCGGCCCTGTTCTATACACGGGCCGCCAATCAAATAAGCCAGAACAATGGTCACTTTACATTAAGGTTTGTAAAATTCTCAGACCCGTAACATTTTATTCAACGTAAGATGTCGCTACCCTAGGCTTAGTTATAGGTTTATCCTTACTGTGAAGCTTAGGCTTCAAGCCCGTCCTTGCTAGTGAAATGCGAAAACTATTTTCAGGAGGGGAATACAAGGGCGTTTGTTGACTTACAAGCAAAATTGAAAATTTTCTAGGGAGTGTCAAGTTTGTTCAAGACGGGTTCAGCACGCATGCCCTGCACTTGGCTACAGACCTGTTAGGCTTCTATCGGCTAATGTAAAGAACAGAGGCGGAAGAGTATCATAAGCTTAAGACTAAGCCTAAGCCTATAGCCTAATTCTAAACCTAAGCGTAAGAATGAGTTTATTCCTAAGCCAAAGGGTAAGCCTAAGCCAAGAAAAAAAAATTAGTCCAAACCTTAAGCTTACTCTTTTCTAGTCCCACCGAAAAACGTTCCGACCCTGATCTTTACATGAGCCGCTAATAGCTACAGAAACTTTAACGGTCATATTAAAGGTTAAGGTTAAAATAATAATTTGAATTTTGCCAACGGCTTTTATATTAACGAAATCGCACAGAATCAAAAATGTTATCGATAAATAAACTCAACAATTCTATACTAATATTGATAGTTTAAACAACTGCGGGTCTGTAAACACTAAAAAATAGCATAAAACAAAATAAAAGTATATCATAAAACAAAATAAAATAAAAACAAAACAAAATAATACAAAAACAAAATAAAATAATATAAAAACAAAACAAAACAATATAAAAACAAAATAAAATAACATAAAAACAAATTAAAATCAGTATAAAAACAAAATAAAATATTACAAAACAAAATAAAATAAAAACAAAATAAAATAACATAAAAACAAATTCAAATCAGTATAAAAACAAAATAAAATATTACAAAACAAAATAAAATAAAAACAAAATAAAATAACATAAAAACAAATTAAAATCAGTATAAAAACAAAATAAAAAAATTATATAAAAACAAAATATAATAAATTTAAAAACCGCTTACAATCTGTTGACATAACCATATTTTCCGTTCGACAGTAATATAAATTTTGAAGTAAAAGTTTTGTTCGTGGGCGAACGTAGCGAGCAAATTTTGCCATCTTTTACAAGACAAAACACCAAAAGCCTATAAAACTGTATAAGCATTGTTTCAACTGTAATACTTCTGGTCAAATCCGTAATCTGAACAAATAACACACATTCTCATACAGAAGACAATCAAGTTTTCAGCGCAAACCCAAAAAAAAGACTGCATAGATATCGGCTATCAACCCCCCCCGTCAACAAAAACACAGTTTGGCCTGATTTGAAACCTAAAACCCTAAGGGCATAGCACTGATGATTTCAGTTTCGCCCCCCGTGTAAAACTTGGCGAGTGAACTTGAATTTTTTGATATCGAACAGTTTAGATTCATCAGGATTATAAATCCTTCTATTTTCGCTTTATCTCATTTTTTTTACAATTTTCAACACTGACGTATCCCCTCTTTGTGTACACCCGTGACCAAACTATACTTTAGGCTTCAAACTGAGACTTACACTAAACTGTCATAGGCTGACGTACGCATTCGGGTTGTAGACCCGGGTTGTTTGAAACCGTGTTGCCCTTTTAGAATAGACTCGATATAAAAACTATACCAAGGACGAACGGCGTATCCTATACGTAAGCGCCCGATATGGGCCAGTTTGATTGGGTTATTTTATACAGTGCCATATGTTGACCATATATAAGGATCGCTTTCTCATTTTATTCAACTGTCTGAAACTATACCTATACACATGTGTGAAATAAAAATATACACATATCTATATCTATATATATATCTATATATGTATATATATTCATATAAATATATATACATATATATATATATGTATATATATTCATATAAATATATATACATATATATATATATTTATGTATATAAATCAATGTTGCAGTTTTATAGAAGTGCAAGTAGATTGCCAAAACATATATGAATCGCTTGCATAATACTAGTGGCCCATGTGATCCGCATGTCGTTTAACCCGAACCGTAGGGCATCAACCAGTTGTGGCTCAAGATATACATGGCTGCCTAAAACTATCAGACCGACAACAGATAAACTTGAAACCGAACGAAACGTTTCTTTTAAAGTTTTTAAGGATCGAAAGCACAATCGCTCACAGTGCGGTTGTTGTGGGTATTTACTGACAAGTTTCGCGATTCAAAAATGTATATTTTAAAGATAGAAAAAGTGGAGAAAAACAACAACAGCAACAACAACAACAACAACAACAACAACAACAACAACAGCAAACAACAACAACAACAACAACAACCACCACAACAACAACAACCACAACCACAACAACAGCAACAACAGCAACAACAACAACAACAACAACAACAACAACAACAACAACAACAACAACAACAACCACCACCACAACCACTACAACAACAACAACAGCAAACAACAACAACAACAACAACAACAACAACAACAACAACAACAACAACAACCACCACAACCACTACAACAACAACAACAGCAAACAACAACAACAACAACAACAACAACCACCACAACCACTACAACAACAACAACAGCAAACAACAACAACAACAACAACAACAACAACAACAACCTCAACCACAACAACAACAACTGATATGTTTCATAGATGATCACGGAAGGCGAATCAACTTGAGCCGAATATATGATATCATTTTTAAACAGTACCACTTCAACGAAACATTCAAAGAGCGTGCGTTGCGAGCGAGAAAATTTTTTTGGTTTATATCTTGTGAGAAGTTAAAAATTCCAGTTCCGGTAGGGAAATACGGTATTTTTCAGTATCCGATTGACGAAATACATTCGGTATTTTTGTATCGGTATTTTCCGGTATTTTCGGAATTGAAAGTAATTCTTATTCGTAAATTGAAGAAAAATTGACATATTAGGTAGTCTATTTCATTTGTATAAAATTGTCTGAGCGTGTATTGCCAAATTTGTGCCATACTCCATAATTTATTATATGTTTCCACATACTGCATTTGTTTCAGGATTATTGTCACGTTTAAGCAAGCAAAGGAATCGAAAATCAAGACGCATATCACGTTTAATCTATGTAAACATCGAGGGCGGAACGTTTTCTGAAGTTCAAGCTTATGACTAATTTTTTGTTTACATTTAGTCTTACGTAAACTTAGTCTTAGACTTAGGAATATGGTTATACCACTGTTACGGTCCTGTTCTATACATTGGCTTCACTTTTTTACCCAAGTATGAGTCATGGTAGGTACAAATTGCTGATAAAGCATCGCCAGTGAAGTGAGCGAAAAAATGAGTTAATTAATCAACTCAGAAGCGAATTAGTCATTTCTGGTTGTTTCTGAGTTAATAACATGAATCATCGTCTGTCATTGAGCTAATTTAATTCTGCGTGAGTTGATTAATTAACTCAGAATGAGTTAATTCAATTCAGAATTTTGTGTTCTGAAACACCTAATTCATAGCTCAGACTTCTGAGTGAATTCAACTCATTCTCAGCTAAAATTGACTCACTGGAGTTTGCAGTGCAGCTTTACTCAAAATTTCTTGATTTGGAAACGCTTTCGTACGGATACAATTTCTATGTTTGCTTATAATATAAATGTAAAGCTGGTCCCGTCGCCATTGCAGTGTAGACTGTAAATATTAACCCTTTCTCACATGAATATTTTCTATTTCCCCTGACACCTACTTTTATGCTAGGATTCGAACTGCAGTGACAGGAGTGGGAGGCGTATACCATCACCACTCAGCTATAGGAGCTTGACGCTCGAGCCCGAGGGGGCTCTCACGTCTTGTGGTGATTTAGTACTATGTATTCGTGTTGCAATTGTTCAACACGGTGCGATATATATAATTTAACGTACATATACTGCGCTGAGTTGCCTATAGGCAACTGAATGTGAGAAGAGGTTAAACCAGTTTGATATTTGAATTAATTTAAGCTTCTCGAATAAATTCAAAAAGTTTCAATTTATTTATATGCTGCCGAAATTAAACAATTGCTACTTCTTAAGTCTTAGGCTAAATTTTGCGCAAACTCTGATCCATTTAATAGCGGTGCTTAACCAAATGGATATATTTCGTCAACTATTAAAGCATTTTGACTACGAAGCGTACAACATTTGTAAAGAATTTGAACTCAGTCGGGTGCGGGCCTGTAGCCGGAGGGGGGATAGGGGGTCAGCCCCCCTGGAAGAATTTTTGCCCCCTTAGAAAATTTTCAACCTTGTTTGCAAGTCAGCGAAAAGCCTTGAGGACGCTAGCGGCTCTCAGCCTCCCTGGAAGTTTTTTGTCCCCTTAGAAAATTTTCAGTCCCTCTTGAAAATTTTTTAGTTCTTCCCTATCACGGTGAACTGGCTAGGGGCCTAAACTCAGCGTTCTCAAATCAATACTAAACAATAAATGCATCATAACTTGAAAATATATATTTTAAAGATGTATTAGTTTTTCTAACGGTTGCAAGATCCACTTAGGCTATGATTTTTGCAATCCCTATAAATAATACTACCCACCGTATGTCACAACTCGGGCAGCCATAGGGGGTTAACTCAAAAATAACTGTAATATTTGTCAGAATTTGATACTAAGGTTCGCTTTCAGGTTTCTAGACGACTCGTCATTTCTCAACCTGTATCCAGCGCGTGATTGGCATGGCACAATTTTACCCGAACCAACATTCATATATCAGTTTTATCATACGTTGACCCACAGTAAATATTGATGCGAGAGGTAATCTAATCTGGCTTCGGTAAATCACGAAATAAACTTTTACAGTAGAGTTCTTTACTCCCAGTCCGCGTTTGTTGGTTTTGGCGAAAACCAGCAAACGTTTTTGCTCGCTAAAAACTTATACTTAAATGTACATTTGTTGACAAAATTGTCAAAACAATGACAGAACTCGATGCTGCTAGCGTCGGTGGTGCATAGCTGATGCTTGGTCTGAGTCGAAGTTTGGATTTCATTTCGAGAGAGCATAAAACTTCAAAGAATGACTTTTTGTCGAGAAAGCGTACACTGCAAAAAATGGTGAGTCAAATTGAGTCAGTCCGAAATAGGCTCTATATGACTACACAAACTGAGTCAAATTTGACTCCGCCAGAGGTAAGCGTGCGACTCAGAGAGTCGAATTTGACTCAGGTGGAGAGTCAAATTCGACTCGCTGAGTTGCGAGTTTGTGTCTCGAGAGTCAAATTCGACTCGCTGAGTCGCGAGTTTGTGTCTCGAGAGTCAAATTCAACTCGCTGAGTCGCGAGTTTGTGTCTCGCGGAGTAAAATTTGAATCAGTTTTTGTAGTCATATAGAGCCTATTTCGGACTGACTCAATTTGATTCACCATTTTCTGCAGTGTTTTAGCGTAGTAGCAAAAAAGCAAACTTGTTAAAGGGAGGCGTAGCCGCTCGCTGATAAGTATCCAATAGATTTGAAACTCTGACCAATATATTAATTAAGTGTAATTTTATTTATAATTTTAAAATGATAGCTCAAATTTTCAGCCCAGGTGCACACACCGAACTGGAATTAAAGCAAAGCTATAACTAACTAAAAGTACATTAAGTTGGTGCTTGGCAAAGTTTGACTTAATTTTAAGCAGACAAAATTTTTAGGTTTACATTTACTCAATTAATCAGGAAATGACAGCAGTAGTTTTACTTATTAGGCAAAGATTTACTCAATATTTAGTACACTTATACTTAAAAAATTTAGTAAAATATAACTATAGTATTTTAAATAGAGTGTTTTTACAGAATGTGGGGCTCGAACCCACGACGTACGGATTACCGGTCCGCTGCTCTAACCACTGAGCTACGCAGCCCTGCAAATTTTTCGCTACAATGGCTGTATATACGGTAAGTTTGGTACTACAAGATACTTTTGATAACGTCCGTCGCCATCCGTTACCATTGCACAACGCACGTTTATTGCCGCGTGGAACAGCATACCAATTTTTAACCAAAATTTATTTTACGTTCTGTACCGTAGACTAGCATAGTGCCACCCTAAGAAGCACACAACTGTAACCAAAATTAGCTTGAACCGGTATTTTCAAGTTAAACGTTCGAAATTTGCACCAAAGTTTTCGGTAAAATTAATTGTTAATTTAATTAAGCTTAAGACAATTTGTTTGAGTTCAAAACGGAGTTTTCACATGAATACTTAGCTTGTTTAGACAAACAAAATAAATTTTTTCAAAATAGCTGAGCTAGTACATTTTTGACGATAGGGATGTACGGCCCATGTTACTTTAAGGTGCGTCCAGGTTTGTGGTGGGTCCATAAAAGAGTAGGTTTAGATTCTAGATTACATTTTTTGCTCAGGCTTAGACTTAGGCTTAAGTTTTTAGAAATAGGCTCATCCTTGCGCTTTAGGCTTAGGCTTAGGCTTAGGCTTAGGCTTAGGATTAGGCTTAGGAACAGGCTCATCATTACGTTTAGGCTTAGGCTTACGCTTATGCTTAGGCTTAGGCTCGTCCTTGCACTTAGGCTTAGGCTTAGGCTTATGCTTATGCTTATGCTTAGAAATAGGCTCATCAATACGCTTAGGCTTAGGCTTAAGCTTAGGAATATGCTTAAGTTTGTACAGATTTTGTTCAAAAAATTAAACAAATTTAAATAAACATATGATGTCCTAATGCGAAACAGATGAGATGACTTCTTATACGTGGAGACAACTGAAAACCTGTGCTGGTCAGGGAGTATGAATTTTGTTTCGAAGGATTAGAACAGTGAGTTAAATTTATTCGAATTGAGCGCTAAAGTTTTTTAACTTTAAGATCCTGAAGGTTATCGCAAAGCCTATTTTTTAGATTCGTCAACTAAGGATATCCGTCAATTCTCTTTGATATTTTACCGAACCAGGTAGCAAAGCTAAAACTTATGATTCCGGTTTGCAATCACGAAATCGTATCCGGAACTGGAACCTGCTAAATCGGATCCGGAACTTGTAATCAATAAAGAACATTTTATAGGCGCTGTATTCTTGTGAGAACATTAATACGCTAGTTTAAGTTGCTTTTTTAAAAATATGACTGTGAGATGTGAATATCATACGCCGAACCAATATTACCCCTCTATTGAAAGGCAACTTCGTAACCAAATCATCTAGAACTTAAGCGTTCTGACACACAATAAATTGTCAAAGAAACAGCGACTAAATATTCAGTTATTTATGTCTTAGCAGACTCTCGAAATATATGTCTTGAATTCCATACTTTAAATTCGGGTATATTTTATGGTTCGATCATTAACATTCTTAAGAATATAGACTGAACAAATAGTCTTCATTATATACTGTAGTGACCTAAATTAGAGGGGGGACTGATATTTATTTGGCCTCTCCAGAGGGTACCCCCTGTTATTCGGTTACAGACTGTTATTAATTTTTTAACCCGCCCTCCGTCGCCCTTCGTTACTGATATATATCAGGTATTACTACTAACCATTGAATTAAACGTTTATTTGTATTATATTAATAGGTTGAGCGATAATGCAAGGTTATACTTTTAGGAATATACTTTCAAAACTTAAGTACGCTTTAAAGTTTCTAATTCAACTTTATTTAGTCCTGGAGTCTTTTATGCGCTACAATTAGAGATAATTCGGCAGTACGAGCAACGGACGAATTGTTCAAAGCTCACTATGTTTTTGGCGTCGAATACGAATGGTGCCTTCGAAATTTTTTCGAGTTTCTCCAGACCGAAATTTACGACATTGATGCGGATCAATATGGAAGCCCCGTAGTGAAGACATTTCGAAAATATTTCAAACAATCCGCGGACGCAAATACTAGCTGCTAAATTTATACATTGAAATGTTTTGAATTGAAATCATTTTTTGTAATTTTTTGTTATGTATAACCTTTGCAGTAATGAAACAAATAAATGATTTGTAAAACTTTTAGCCAAAACCTATTTCTAAGTTTACACAGCCAAAACCCCACTTGTTACAAGCGTATCATGGTTTGTGGATGTCTATAACCGCCTATTTTATTTAACTGCCAACTCGCTGCAAACTAAAAAATGAAATCAACTCACCGACAATTGGTTGTAAAACTCAGCCTGAGTTAATAAAGCAACTACGTCAGGAATGGTTAATTTATGAACTCATTCTGAAATAGGACTTTCAGAACTCAGATTTCTGAGTTAAATCAACTCAGTGTGAATTAGAATTAACTCACTGGCATTTACAGTGTAGGGATACCTACTCTTATTGATTAAAACTCAAAATGGGCATCCCCCTCATACTGCCCCCCTCACTCCAGTACATCAAAATGTGAAAATCAGTTCTTAAATATAAGACAATTATTTCTTGAAATTAATGAATTTTTGTTATATAAATTTGAAACAATAACTTCTTGAATACAATATCTTATGTCTCAATTCAAGAACCGTTCAAAAATTGAAAATTTTTATTCTTTAATATTTAAAAATTAAAAATTACAGCATGCAGCCGTACGCCGGCTTGCGACGGCATCGAACTCAGTAAAGTATAGCGTAACCTTAAGAGTGTTGAAATTACAAGACAATTTCTTTGTGTGTAATCGTTTTTCAAATTTCAATACTCAGATTATTCTTTTTTTGCTCGAAATCAATTTTCTAACGAAAGTCATTTCTTGTGAGATTAAACTGCCAGAAGCCTCCCCCCCCCACCCGAATATCCAAGAGAGGATCCATGGAAAGATCAGGGGGGGCGGAACGTTTTTCTGCTGGACTAAAATGGAATAAGCATAAGCTTTAGACTAATTTTTTTGCTTGGCTTAGGCTTAGGCTTATGCTTAGGAATATGCTCATTCTTACGCTTTAGGCTTACACTTAGGCATAGGCTTAGGCTTAGGAATATGCTTATACGGACCATATGCGTTGGTTATATTACCGTTTTGGACACGGGCCCGTAGCCAAGGGGGGACAGTAGGGCTCAGTTCTCCTGGAAAATTTTTAGCCTCCCTAGAAGGTTTTCAACCATGTTTCTAAGTTATTGAAAACCTTTAAATGCCCCTCCTGAAAATTTTTTACGGGGGGGGGGAAGCGGAAGGGCCCACGGCTTTCCAAAAAAACCTCAAAATTCTGAGTTGATTGAACTGATTTTGAGTTAATTATAATCATCTCACCCTGTATTCAATCAGCTCAGAGTTAATGTTTACTGTTTTTAACTCAAAAATAACCACAAATGACAAATTAGCTGTCTGGGTTGATCAAATCAACTCACTTGAATTTACAGTGTTGTGTGCGAAATTTTTTGACTTCTATTCATGCAAAGGGTATTTTTAAACCTAATCGTCTTATGTTCCCGACCGTTCAAGGTAGTTTAGGTTATTTAATATACACCCAATTATAGCCACAGGCGTATCAAATACTCCTGTTTAACTCCACTTACACAGCAAAAAAATGATGAGTCAAATTGACTCTTTTCGAAATAGGCTCTACGAAACTACACAGAGTCAAATTCGACTAAACCAGAGTCAAACGTGCTACTCAGCGAGTTGAATTTGACTCTAGAGGAGTTGAATTTGACTCATTTTGTGTACTCCCATATAGCCTGTTTCATAGACACTCAATTTGAGTCACCATTTTTTGCAGTGTAATAATATTTCTTCAAAACCACCGCTACTTCAAGAAGCGTGTGCATTGACAAGGAGTTGAATTTGACTCATTTTGTGTAGTCCCATACAGCCTATTTCATCGAGACTCAATTTGACTCAACATTTTTTTGCAGTGTAATAATATTTCTTCAAAGCCGCCGCTATTTCAAGAAACGTGTTCATTGACAAAAAAAATCCTACAGAATTGTCAGCCGTGTCTAAAATATAATCAATATGCATTATATTATGCTTATCGCCTTAAAAGCACACGTTAGCTATGGCATCTGTTCAGATAACAACGAGCGTCAAAGATACACATTCATACTCTCTCTCTTCTGATAAAATAATACCCTAAAACTGATTGAACGGATAATACAACCGTTTCAACACACCCAATGGATCTCATAGTGAGCCTTTCAAACCATCAGCGGGCCCGGGCCGAGGTATGAATATTGCGACACTGCCGTATTAAAATACTGTCCTACCGGTTTGGCACCTATCCTTGTAAAATTGATCCATTCACTTTGAGAGCTGACCCTCCGCGAATCCCTTACAGCGCAGCTGACTGTACAGGATATCAGGCCCTGGCAGTCTACAAGAGCGAGTACGGGAGGCGAGAGATTTGAGTAAAAATTCTTTGACGGTGTAACAACGAAAGTAGACCGTATTACAGGTACACTCTGAACAGGTCAAATAATTATCTCGATAGTCGTTCGCCACTCACACACTGTGATCTCGATACCCTCTCGTAACGCAATCCGGCCTGCATTCATCGTATCAGTAAAGGCTTTATCTGCATTAATATCGCTATTATCCGACGGGTTTGTGAATGAACCCGGGTTGAAAACAACTGAATTCACCCATTGAAAGCGACAAAAAATAGCCATAGGCACAAAAGACTTTTACATAAAATACTACCAGGATACATAGCTAATCGATTCAAAAAGCTCAGCCGCGTTAGCCAGTATACTAAGTTGTGCCGGGGGCCAGCGGCATAAGGCTATACTATAAACCATTGGTCACTTGAATTTGAAATCGTTAACCAGGGTTAAATATGCTACATTTTTTACCTGATAAGAAAAATATCAGCTGGGGTAGTCACCCATGTGTCCCCTCAAGCCACAAATCAAGCAAGGCTTCGTTTTGTATCGGTTATTTCTCTCTTAAACACTAGAAACATGGTCCGCTTTTGTGCAAGGACTATAGACACGTTGGCTTGTACCCTAAGGGTATAAGCTGTATTATACAAAGCTGTTGGAGAAATATAATATTTCTTCGCTCGAAAATAATATATAAAATTGGACGGAACAGCCAAAAAGACATGAAATGTCGTTTAAAGAAGAACGGAACTAGTGTGACACCATAAAATTCTGTATATTTTAATATGCATATAGGATTTCAGGCGTAGATTTAACATTTGTCGATGCCTCAAGGAATAGGGCCGTAACAGTAGAATAAGAATATATATTTTTAAGCCTTAACCTAAAAGTCATAGCCTAGGCGTAAGAATGAGCTTATACGTAAGTTTAAGCAAGAAAATTAGTCAAAACGTTTGTTTGTCTCAACTTCAAATTGTAATTCTATCGGTTATTGTGATACACTCGTGATTAAATATTTTGGCTAATGTATAGAATAGGGCCGTAACAGTAGAATAAGAATATATATTTCTAAGGCTAAGCCTAAAAGCCATAACCAAGGCGTAAGAATGAGCTTATACGTAAGTTTAAGCAAGAAAATTAGTCAAAACACTTGTTTGTTTCTACTTTAAATTGTAATTCTATCAGTTATTGTGATAATCTCGTGATCAAAGATTTTGGCTAACGTATAGAATAGGGCCGTAACAGTAGAATAAGAATATATATTTCTAAGGCTAAGCCTAAAAGCCATAGCCTAGGCGTGATAATGAGCTTATACGTAAGCTTAAGCAAAAAATAGTCTAAAGTTTAAGGTTACTCTATTGCAGTACTGTAGTGACCTGAATAACAGGGGGCTGTTATGTATTTGGACTCTAAGGGGGGAAGCCCTCCTGTTATTCGGTCACGGATTGTTATCCTGTGTTACAACTATTCCTCGAATGAAACGTTTATTTGTCTTGTATCAAAAGCTTGAGCGATAATGCAAAATTACACTTAGGACTACACTTTCAAAACTTAAGCATGCCATAAAGTTTCGAACTCAACTTTATTTGGTCCTGGAGTCATTTATGCGTTACAATTAGAGATAGTTGACATTTCAGAACTCTAATTACGGTTTTACAACTCTACCAGCGTTACGGATGTTTATTAGAAATACGGACTTCTATTGATTGTGGCTCAAAATGGGGACCTTCCTCTTATTACCTCCCTCTTATTCGGGACACTACATTATTGCAGAAAATGGATAAAGCGTATATGTGCAATCAGATCCCAAACCGCAGGCGGGCTGTAAATATCTCACTATACTAAAGCATGCGAAAGATGCAATTATTTCCAAATGTAATTTTTTCTCAAGAAATCTGCAATTGCAATTTGTATTTAAATTAAGCCACATTGTCAACATTTTTTGCTAAGCCTAAAATAAATGACACCCCCCTTATTAATAATTATTCGCATACAGTTTAAGTCTATTAAGTATACAGGCCCATAAGCCAGCCAACCTTGCTCGGGGGGGGGGTTAAAACTTTTTCTGGAGTGGCATTTAAAGGTTTTCAGTGACTTACAAGCACGGTTGAAAATCTTTTAGGGGGGCCAAAATGTTTCCTTGGGGAGCTGAGCCCCCTGCCTCCCCTCTTGGCTACGGGATTGTGTTGCGTCATATTAGCAAGTTATATTGTGTAGTATACTTCTAATATTACCCATTAAACTATTAATCCATTCATGTAAGCGCCGGGATTTGCGTGAAGTAAATGTTTTGGGCATACCACTTTATTCAAGGTTAAAATAACGCAACCAGAAGCGGATCCAAAAATTTTTTGACGGAGGGGCGGGCCGGCAAATGTTCTGAAACGCAAAAATTGTAAGGTGGGGACCTTATCATTTGTCATCCATTTCGTGTGCCTGATTTTTCATGTATAAGGCATAACAGGTGATGAAAAGGTTACAAAACTGTTGGCCAGTGTTACTTTTAGGGCCGTAACAGTAGATTAAGCGTGTTTCTAAGCCTAAACCAAAGCCTAAGCATAAATCTAAGCAAAAAATGTAGCCTAGAATGTAAAGCCTACTCTTTTACAGACCCACCATAAAGCGGGACAGCCCTAAAAGTAACTTGAACCAAAGTGCCTTTCAACCTCCGTTCCTCAATTTCCTTGATAATAAAATCCATTTATCTTTCATGTATACATCCCTGTTCAGGAAAATATCATAAGAATAGTCGAGTTCTAATCAGATATACAAAACTTTTGCGAAATCAATTTTGTAAGGTTTTTTCGAAAAACTGACCAAACTATAAATCTCATAGGACGAAAACAGAAAATTAGTAAGAAACAAATTTATGCTTATGATTGTTCAAAAACATTTTCATAAATAAAGTTGTGAAGGAAACTTCGCAATCGAAGCGAGCGAGAAACCAGACGTAACTTCAGCACTAAACGTCTTGAACAGCGTTAGCAATACGCTAAGGTTTTTAACCTGAGTAGCAATTTTTGTGTCTTAATCTGTTATTTCAATTTGCGGCCAAAAAGAACTGGGGCAGAACAGTATTATAAGCATATTCCTAAACCAAGCCTAAGCATAACTGTATAAATGACAATATTGTCTACCATATGCCATGGATTTAAAGGCCAATGTATAGAACAGGGCCGTAACAGTAGTAGTATAAGCATATTCCCAAACCTGATCCAAAACGTAAGAACGGGTTTGCACATTAGTCTATTAAGCGTAAGCAACAAATATGTCTAATGCTTAAAAGCTTACTCTATTGCAGTCGTTCAGAAAAACGTTCAGCTCCTGATCTTCGGCACAGTATACTTACCGACACAATTGAAGTTGCTGGTTACCCTCAAACCATAATACTTACGCTGCAACCACGCAGTACCGCTAATCGACCCGGTTCAACTGCAACGGTTACAGGTTATATTTGGCAATTTTAGGTTCTTTTCTGGCCAAACTTTAAGAATTCTTTGACAAGGTTATTAATGTTTCACGGGCAATTTATAATTATTAGCATACTATTTAGCGATATTATGTATATATCATTGCGTCATATTAGCAATTTATATTGTGTAGTATACTTCTACTACTACTACTACTACTACTACTACTACTACTACTACTACTACTACTACTACTACTACTACTACTACTACTACTACTACTACTACTACTACTACTACTACTACTACTACCCATTTCCATTCATCTAGCAGATCGAACCGAAATTTGGGGCTTATGGATAAAGCATCGATCTAAGCGCAGGGTTTTGCCTGAAGTAAGCGTTGCGGGCATACAACTTTATTCAAGGTCTGTATTATAAAAATAACGTAACATTTAATTATAGTACTGAAGCAGAGCTCTGAAACCTAAGCGTCTAAATTTTGGCAACGCCTACAACTGCCAGATACTGAGAGCAGAATGCAACCGGAATTTTGGTTGCAGTAGAAAAATCCGGTATTTTTCATTGTCGGGTTCCGGTAATAAATCCAGTATCTTTGTACCGCAATTTTTTGGTATTTTCGGTATTGGAAAATTTTCACATTCGTAAATTTAAGAAAAATTGGCATAAAATTCTAACTTATTTTTCTATAATTATCTGAGCTATTGGCATATTTTCAATTTGTGCCATATTCCATAATTTATCATATATTTCCTCGTGCTGCATTTGTTTCAAGATTTTGGCATTCAAAATGGTGTGTTAACAGCATTTAAAGAGATAAAATAGCGTTAAGTACGAATTTTTTGGTAACAGGTATTTTTTATTTTCCAGTTCCGGTTTCGGTATTTTTAACTTTTCAGTTTATGTTACGGTACTTTATAATTCCGGTTTCACACTGATTTTACGGCCACCATAACGCGTTTCAATAGTTAAACAGTTTGGCTAAGTGTGTAGAACAGGGCCATAACAGTAGTATAATCATATTCCTAAGCCTAAACTCAAACATAAGAATGAGCCTATACCTAAGCCTAAGCCTAAGCAAAAAACTAGTTTAAATATTAGGCTTACTCTATTGCAGTTCCGCACAAAAACGTTCCGCCGTTGACTTTTTACATGGGCCAAAATAAAATCATGGCTACGCCATATGATCTACTAGCGTAATATGTGGCTACAACGTGGCCTGCCGAGGTATACACCAGAGCCGGAATAGTAGTATAAGCATATTCGTAAGCCTAAACCTAAGCCTAAGTCTAAGCCTAAGCGTAAGGATGAGAATATTCATTAGCCTAAGACTAAGTCTAACCCTAAGCAAAAAAATTAGTCTAAAGCTTAAACTGACTCTATTACAGCCACGTCGGAAACCGATCCGACCCTGTTCTATACATGGGCCTGCCTGGCCAATAAGTTTATAGTCAAACGAAAACAATTACTACGTTTCACTGTGAAGAAAAGCCATATCGAAGTGTAAAATTAATCATTGGACCATTATTGGCTACTATGACAACCACAACAAAAACTGTGTACCCGCCCCCCCCCCTTTTGAACGGTAATTTTGGTCAGTATTTCAATTTGTCTAAATGCACGCAAACTGTAAGTTTTTGCACATTTTAGATCTGATATTTTACTAAAAGCAAGTTTTTGAATCCAAGTCGCTAGCCGTTACAACATAATAATTTTTCGGTTTGTGAAATGTTACTTATGTATTTACTTAGGTTACACTTGAAGTATATTGATTACGCCGCCGAGTTATGTAAATATTTCACTTGTTGAGCGAAAACAAACGCCAGATGTGAGAGTCAATTTCATAACAAGAAAACCATAGTTTTGCTTTATATTAAGGACGCATCACGAGTGTACAATTGAAATTTTACCAAAGTTACTATGCCTGATGTGTCAATCTGTAATGTTGCAAGTTTAGTCAGTGATGTAAGTATTTAATTAAATTAAGTACGCTTTTAAAAACGACAAAATGGTTAAGTATTTGTTTAACATATACTTATACAAAGTTGCACTTAGCTATGATTTCAGAAACCCAGCCATTACGCCAAAAACAGCCAGGATTAAATGATTTTCCACATAAGTACAAAGTGTATATTTGAATTATCGCCTTACCTGATTTATATTTTTTAGCAAAAATATTAATGGGTTTGCAGAGTTCGTACTTTTTTGAAAACTTTTGCATCGTAGGCCGTGCTGGAGCAGACGGGGTTGCGGGCTCCCCACAGACTTCAGGATGGGGGCCTCAAATCGCGAGCGAAACCAGCGTGCAGCCACTCGCAGTTTAAAACTTCGGGGGTTTTTGTTTCAACCGGTTAGGATGAGGGCCCCTATAGGGGTAGGTCTCCCCATATGGAAGGTATGGGGGTGGCTGCTCCGGTCCTGATCTTAGGAGCATGATACCATAAAGATATTTTCAATATTGGCAAATTCCAGTTCGAAAATAATTTGCGCGTTCAAGTTTTCTTCCATGCCATAACAAACGCCCAAATATACAATTGAGGTGGTCTCTACAACAATTTCATGCTCTACAGTATCCTAAAGCCTTTGACTAAATCTAAGCGTGACCCTAAGGTTAATACTAAGCCTAAAGCCTAAGCTAAATGATGTGTAGAACAGGATCCGAACAAAGTCGGCGGTCTTAGGCTTTCACCCAGAGACAGAAATGTGTGACAGCGGCCAATGTAAAGAACAGGGGTGGAACAGTATTATAAACCTATTCCTAAGCCTAAGCTTAAGCCGAAGCATAAGCCTATATGTACGAATGAGCATATTCCTAAGCCTAAGCCAGGCAAAAAATTAGTCTAAACCTTAAGCTTACTCTATTCTAGTCCCACAGAAAAACGTTCCGCCCCTGATCTTTACGTGGGCCCACACAGCATACGCTGCGCATAAGTCGTAGTTTTAAATGTTCACCTATCGGGCTTACTATCCTGCCACAATATCAGCATAACTAAGGGCATTTGAGCAATTCGCGTTTTTGTATTGCATAATATAATTATGAATCTGTCTCAGCAGCGGATCCAGAAATTTGTGATGGCGAGAGCGCTGGAAAACGTAATGAAACGCAATTTTTTACTGCATGCTATATACGTGTCATTTTTTGGAATGGAGAAAAATATAAGGTCCACTGCTGATCTGCAAGAGTATCATCATCCCCTGATTTTGGTCCCACATGGGACGACAAGTCCAACCCACTCCTCCCAGTTTCACCCCTGAGATTTCATTTCGCTAAAATTAATCATGTGATCCTGGTTCAAGCCTATTAAACAATTGGCCAATGTTACTTTAAGGGGCGTTAAGGTTTCTGGTGGCTCTATAAAAGAGTGGGGTCAGATTCTACATTACAATTTTTTGCTTAGTCTTAGGCTTAGGCTTAGGAACACATTTTTGCAACGCTTAGGCTCAATCTTAGGCTTAGGAATACGCATAATCTACTGTTTCGCCCCTAAAAGTAACATTGGCCCAAATTTTCATGGATAGGTGAACTGAGAACGTATTGGTCCCTGAGCACTGTGTTGTCTCAATGAACCAGGACTAAAATTTTTACCAATTTGGTCCACATTTCAAACCAATTCTGACCGGTTTCAACAACAACAACAGCAAGTAGAAATATTTCTGTGATTTTTTGAAATCATAGCAGAGTATTTTTATTTTAAACCAAACGTGCCAAGATATATTACATAGCAGTGAAACGAATATCAACATATTTAAAAAGAACCACATTTGGCAATAGAGCCAAAATATATATTGTAGGTCCATTTTAGGTTTAGATCAATTTTCAATAAATCTACACTCGTATCATTTGTTTGCCGATTTGGCTAATATATAGAACAGGGCAGTAACAGTAGCATAAGCATATTTTTAATCCTTAACAATGAGCTTATACGTAAGTCTAAGCAAAAAATAGTACAGAGCTTAAGCTTACTCTGTTGAAGACCCGCATAAAAACGTTCCGCACCTAATCTTTTACTTGGGACGCCAATTCAAAACAGGCAATTTTGAAAACGTGCCGAAATTAAATTTTAGGCAGACACAGGGGTGCCAACCAATACACGGGGTTACGTACATCGTTTTGTCATTTATAACGAACGATAATCATTTATTGGTAAACACCGTATTTGATTACATCAAAATTACGTCCTACTCACACGTGCAAGTTTTTGCTGCAAGAACTTGTAGCTGCAACTGGCACTTGCAAGTATTGTCCAAAATCCCGTTCGAAAATGTGCAGCTGCCAATAATTCATTAAAAATCATAGCTAGGAATGTAGTTCACATGTGTGAACAATCGTTGAAGTTCACTGAATATATTGCAGCCGCTTTCTCATTGGCTGATGAAAAATGCAAAGTTCGCCGTGCAGTTTGCGGCTGCATATTCTCGCTGCAAAAACTTGCACGTGTGAATACGGCTTTACATAATTGAACTTTAGACCAAGGTATGCAAGCAATTAGCATATTTTGTAAGGCAACAAGATAAGCCGCCTAGCACGCATTACGTCTTTGCTTGACTCCAACAAAAAATCCATAGGAGAATGTGGATGCAAAAATTTCTGATGGGGGGTGCGTTGGCAAATGTTATGAAATGCAATTCAAAAATTGTAAGGTAGAGGGACCTTATCATTTTATGACCAAAATTTTTCTAAGAGGAAAAATTGTAAGGTTTTATCACAAAAAATTTCTAAAGATAAAATTGTATGTTTTTACAAAAAAAAATTTTACAAATGAAAAAATGGCAAGGTAGGGACCTTATCATTTTATTACAAAAAAATCTGACGAGGGTCCAAATTGCATGCTCTTGTCTAACAATTATTGGCTGGGTTTCTTAAACCCTACTTAAGTATCACTTGGTACTTAAGTACGTGCTAAATATTTACTTAGCCATTTTATATTTTTAAAAGCGTACTTAAGTTAAGTCAATACTTAAGCTGCTGTCTAAATCTGACCGTTCAGATCTACAAACTGTGGTCCAACTGAAATTGCAGATTCGTGGTGCCTTTTTAATTTAAATCAAAATTATTACTTTTTTGTTATGACAATGGCTCACATTTGGCGTACAACTGTTTTGTTCAAAAAATTAAGTATATACTTAAGTCGGCTACTTAAATAAATTAATTACTTAAGAATAACTTAAGTAAATACTTAAGTAAGATATCAGAAACCCAGCCATTATCAACTTTTAGTTTACATTAATGAATACTATACATAAGTGTAATAAAATTTGCATAAAAATAAATGCTTTGAAAATGGTTTGTTGTTTTTGAGTCGACGCCATCAGATGAATCTTTACCGGACATTTGGCCCATGTTGCTTGAAGGGGCGTTCCGGTTTCTGGTGGGTCCATAAAAGACTAGGTTAAGGGCTAGATTACATTTTTTCCGTAGGCTTAGGCGTTGGAACACATTTTTGCAACGCTTAGGCTTAGGCTTAGGAACACAATTTTGCAACGCTTAGGCTTAGGCTTAGGAATACGCTCAATTTACTGTTTACGCCCCTAAAAATAACATTGACCAGACATTTTATGACTTTTTCGTTTCTGTCGCTTTCCGTTTTTCTTCATCTAAAATTTAAATAAAATCCAAAACAATACCGCAACACCTAAGGCAATGTAATATTTGAAATATCACACAAAGCCAAAGCATAAGATATTTTCAAAAATTTAGAGGGTTTAGGCCGAATATATATTCTCAGACATCATTGCACAAAGCTTAAGTTATTTCATTCTCAAAACAAAACAAAGCCTAAGTCTAAGGTTACTTTCAAATTATGCAGCATACACAGTAACAGATTGACCTGTGCCACCCGAAACGTCTTGTGTTGGGGTTAAAATTTTCGTTCTGATACAATTACGCACACATCTACTAATTTTACACGTTTAGAATATATTTATATTGCAAAACGTCAACCAGCCGTTAACCCCACTATATGCAACGTCATCACAAATTTTGTTGTGACACTCCTTAGGATGGGGATTAACGGAAATTTTATGCTGTCCTGGGGTTAACGAGTGACAACAAATTTTGTTGTGACACTCCTTAGGATGGGGATTAACGGAAATTTTATGCTGTGCTGGGGTTAACGAGTGACAACAAATTTTGTTGTGACACTCCTTAGGATGGGGATTAACGGAAATTTTATGCTGTCCTGGGGTTAACGAGTGACAACAAATTTTGTTGTGACACTCCTTAGGATGGGGATTAACGGAAATTTTATGCTGTGCTGGGGTTAACGAGTGACAACAAATTTTGTTGTGACACTCCTTAGGATGGGGATTAACGGAAATTTTATGCTGTCCTGGGGTTAACGAGTGACAACAAATTTTGTTGTGACACTCCTTAGGATGGGGATTAACGGAAATTTTATGCTGTCCTGGGGTTAACGAGTGACAACAAATTTTGTTGTGACACTCCTTAGGATGGGGATTAACGGAAATTTTATGCTGTGCTGGGGTTAACGAGTGACAACAAATTTTGTTGTGACACTCCTTAGGATGGGGATTAACGGAAATTTTATGCTGTGCTGGGGTTAACGAGTGACAACAAATTTTGTTGTGACACTCCTTAGGATGGGGATTAACGGAAATTTTATGCTGTCCTGGGGTTAACGAGTGCCAACAAATTTTGTTGTGACACTCCTTAGGATGGGGATTAACGGAAATTTTATGCTGTCCTGGGGTTAACGAGTGACAACAAATTTTGTTGTGACACTCCTTAGGATGGGGATTAACGGAAATTTTATGCTGTCCTGGGGTTAACGAGTGGCAATTTTAAAATTTGTCACTCGTTAAACCCAAACACAAGACGTTCCCGGTGGCACAGGTCAATGTGTTAATGTGAATACTGCATTATCGCAGAAATCTTCAACCTGAGCTATTAGTTAACCTAAAATTTCATACCAAAGTCTCTCATGTGCTTCTGCTTGCGAATTCAAAATCCAGGTATAATTGGATAAAGTGACTGATTGAGAAAAATTAATTTACTGCGTAAAGCGGATTGTTTTCCGTATTACATGCCGTATTCTGAACACTTATTTGCGCTGGCTGGCAAGTCAGAACGACTGTTGTAAAATTTTCTCATCATATAAAAATTGGCCCATGCTACTTTAAGGGGCGTCCAGGTTTCTGGTGGGTCCATAACAGAGTAGGTTTAGATTCTAGATTACATTTTTTTGCTTAGGCTTAGGCTTATGAAAACATTTTTGTAACGCTTAGGCTTAGGCTTAGGAACACATTTTTGCACCGGTTAGGCTTAGCCTTAGGCTTATAGGAACACATTTTTGCAACACTCAGGCTTAGGCTTAGGAACACATTTTTGCAACGCTTAGCCTTAGACTTAGGAATACGCCTAATCTACTGTTACGCCCCTTAAACTAACATTGGCCAAAAAAAATGTTCTCGCTTGCTACGCTCGATCGCATAAATCTCGCTTGAACGTTGATACCGTTACGAAATGGCTTAGGCTTAGGCTTAGGCTTTGGCTTAGGCTTAGGCTTAGGCATAGGCTTAGGCTTAGGTCTAAAAAACCTAATCTCGGCCCCTGAACGTTGCAATCTTTACCTTGAGCAGCTTGTTCTTTCCACGTTGTCTTGTTGCTATGCATTGCCTGAATCCACGGCTGTGGAATGTCTAATTTTCCTTCTTCCGTGAGCGGAATTCGGGATTTCGGTGTACTGCGACCGCTGCTTGCAGCGCTATTGTAGCTAAAAATTGAAATAAACCATATATTAAATAATATAATATATAATATATATTTATAGGCCAATGTAAAGACCAGGGGCGGAACAGTATTAAAAGCATATTCCTAATCCCAATCCTAATCCTAAGCCTAAGCCTAATCCTAAGCCTAATCCTAAGCCTAAGCCTAAACCTAAGCCTAAACGTAGGAATGAGCATATTCCTAAGCCTAAGTCTAAGCCTAAGTCAAGCTAAAAATTAGTCTAAAGCTTAAGCTTACTCTATTCTAGCCCCACAGAAAAACGTTCCGCCACCCCTCATCTCTACATGGGCCTATTTAGATTTAAGAATTAATAGAAATAGATTTTTGTTTCTTATTAATTCTTAAATTTTTTATTAACTTTAATAAGTTTCTGGTTGTATCTTGGAACACCTTTAATACTGGCGTACACCAGGCATCCATCAGGAAATGTTGCGTATAGACACACTTATGACAAAAAGATTAATAATGAAAATCACAAAGACTTTACCTTGATTTTTGATTATCTCCATTGTTAATATCACCGTTTTGTACTGTGCTTCCAGGCGTCGACGGCATTGCAACAAGCGGTTCGACCATTTTGATCAACATTTCACCGCATACCATCATACTTGGCTCAACAATAAAATCGATGAAACCTATAAAACATGTAAAAAAATAACAGTAATTTAAAAAAAAGTTAATCTCGTATTGAATTTTGCGTAGTGGACAGCGTCCAGTAGCGATTGCGTTGGACTTGCCAAACAAGTCGCGTGTTCTATCTTTAAGTTTGGATCAAGATCCACGGTGGCACGTTGTTGGGGGTTTAGCCTTCGAATTAAAGTGGTCAAAAAAGGATAAGGCAAACTTTGAAGTTGGCATTGAAGTACATCAGAGTGTCACTAGAATTCTAGTTCCGACCAAATTAGTATCTAAACTCTATTCCAGGTTAAAATAATAGATTAGCTAAAAATTAGCAAAAGTGTATGAGAAAATTTCACAATAACTTAATTCAAGTGAAACTAAAGTATGCCTAGGGGCCTAAGATCATTAATGCAAACCTTCAAACGCGTGTTTTCAGCAAATGTTTTGTTACTCGTTTGTGTTGGTACTCTCTCTTGCTTTCTTCGTTTCAGGTTTCAGTTGCTTAAAAATTTGTGTTTGCGTTCAGTTGAAAACAATTGAACGCAACCTGTGAACATCAGGGTATAAACGGATAGTAAAAATTACGGAAACGAAATCGTATAGAAGTGATCAAAATAACGGAAACAGAAACGGAAAATGGATATTTGGTTACACCTGGGCGAACATTGCATTACTTAGTCATTTCAAAACAAAAAACATAAAAATTTACCAATTTGAGATTCAGCGACATGAACAGAATTTCGGTCACACAACGGCGAATACGGCAGTCCCATCGATGCTTCCAGATCACCCTGAAAGTTAAAAAATATCAAAAATCAAAAACTATAAATAATGAAATTTTGTGAATTTTTCAAATAACAGATTATAATTTGAAAATCTGGTTGCACAGGCCTTAGACTGAACAACGAGTGGCAAAAGATTTCCATTTTAATACCAAGATAACTGCAGAGTAGACTCAAGTTTCGAATAATCTGTACGCTTAGGCGTTAATTTTACCTTAAGCTTTAGTTTTAGACTTGTCATTACGCTAAGACATATATTTAAAATGCTTATAGGATAATGCTTGGGTTTCTGAAACCTTACTTAAGTATATACTTAAGTTATACTTAATTACTTAATTCGCCGACTTAAGTAAATACTTAACTTTTTGACAAAACCGAATAAACCTCAAATGTGAACCATGGCCTTAACAATAAACTAATAGCTTTGCTTTATATTAACAGAGTCGCCATCAGTCTTTAATTTCAATAGACCAAGCTAAGTATACTTGAACTGTTAATCTGTAATATACCAAATTTGTTCAGCGACTTAAGTATTTACTTAACTTATGCGTGCTTCTAAAAACGACCACATGGTTAAGTAATTACTTAGCACGTACTTAACTACTAAGTCGTACTTAAGTAAGGTTTTTGTGAAATCAAGCTAATGTTACTACCCTAAAAACAGAGTTTGGCCGAACGTTCCCAAAGTGTCCCATTGCCTGTGAGTATAAAAAACAGCACATAACCGAAATAAATAATACCTGTCGGAAAAATTCTTCAATAACTCCAACCGTCCATCTGCTGTGAAGATTCCACGGTTTGGCCGGATGGCTAATATCACAGCAGTGTATCACTAGGCATAACGCTTTTAGTTTGTCAATGCTGTAAAATAGTACCCAAAGATCAGGGACGGAACGTTTTTCTTTAGACTAATTTATTTGCTTGGCTTAGGCTTGGGTTTAGGCCAAGGAATATGCTCATTCTTACGCTTAGGCTTAGGAATATGCTTGTTAGTCAAATAGACTCTCTCCTTAATAGGCTTTTCGAGACTACACAGAGTCAAGCTCGACTCTGACAGTGGTAAGTTCGACTCACTGATGTCGCATGTTTGACTCTGGCGGAGTCGAATTTGACTCAGCTTGTGTAGTCCCGTGCAGCCTATTTCCGACAAATGTCAATTTGACTCACCATTTTTTGCAGTGTAAAGTAATTTTTAGCATCATAAGATTAAATATTCGGTGTATACAATGTCTATATCGATCTACTTTCCACTCTACGCAATGTATTTATGATACAGACTGTGATTTCTGACGTTTGAAATGCTAAAATTTAAATTTTGCCAAAAAATACCGAAGTACTGTAGTGACCCGAATAAGAGAGGGAGGCTGATATTTATTTGGCCTCTGTAGAGGGTACCCCTCTTTTTATTCGGTTACGGACCGTTATTTATTTTCAACTCGCCCTCCGCCGTCCTTTGTTAATGATATATATTCGGTACTGCAACTGTCCGTTGAATTAAACGTTTAGGGTGATAATGCAAGGCTATACTTAGGAATGTACTTTCAAAATTTAAGTATATACGCTTTAAAGTTTCGAACTCAAATTATTTGCCCCTGGAGTCCTTTATGCGCTACAATTAGGGATAATTGACATTATGGACTCTAATTAGGGTGTAGGGACTCTATCGGCTTACGGACTCTTATTAGGGGTGCGGACTCCTATTGATTGGCACTCAAAATGGGGACCCCCTCTTATTACACCTCCCCTCTTATTCGGGTCAATACAGTAATAAACTAACCTTTCAGGCAAGCCAAGCATATTTTTCATCGTTTTCACTTGTACAAAATGAGTTGACATATCGGTTGCGAGTACAATTTCGACAACCAAATTTCGAAATTCTCTAAAAATAAACGAGAAAAATATCAATTAAAATAATTTGAGCCATTTTTAGCGGAGCTAAGAAAGTGTTTTCTCAAAAATAATTCTTTGCTTTTATGTGTAAATATTATATCAGAAATAGCATGTTGGTTTTTATTTTTAACCCTTTCACTCATAGAGTCTCACTCATAGAGTGTACTATGAGCAACTAAATACAATAATATACGAGCAATATAGACACTGCGAGTAGTGTTTAACAATTCTATCATATATGAGCAGCGCAAAATCTCTACAAGACGTGAAAGCCCCCTCGGGCTCGAGCGTCAACTTCCTATAGCTGAGTGGTCATCGTAAACGCCTCCACCCGTGAGACTGGGGTTCCACTCTTACCTTGAAATTACGTCTCATATGAAATTGAAAATATTTATGTGAGAAAGGGTTAAACGCTGTTTCTTTCAGGCAAAATGTTCTGTGTCATTGTTCAAATGGTGGATATATCGCTGCAAAATCTGGCTCGGTCTATTGTCCTACGTTGAAAATTTTTGTCAAAAAATATTTATTGACGTTTAAATGATACCTGAACTCTTCTCGGTTAAAATATGCAAGGATGTTTTTGTCGTTTTCTTTGAGAATTCGAAAACTCGAACTGATATGATGATTTTCGAGCACCGAACGATCGTTGTAAAGCATTGCAAAGTCAGAGCTGAAAAATAAAACAAAAAACTGTCTGGGTCTGAGTAAGGCCGGACGTCGTTTGAACACACTCTATTACGAGACCACTATAAAATCCTGTAGTTTATAACGAGGATATAAAGACATATCACACTGTGTTTTTATAGCATCGTAAACATACATTACAACAACACAAACACATATATACAATTATTTATAGTGCTTCATTTTTTAACGTTTGTCCCGACTCCCTATGGGCAGTGTCGAGACAGTTAATAGTGTTTACGTACCGCATGGAATTGTACCTAAAACGCTAGTTACAGCTTCGTTTTGTACACAGATGCTTACCGGGTGGTTAAACAATTTTTTACATTAGCACGCGCATTATAGCGTGGATGATCCATAATATAGTTTGACTGTTCAGTTGACGTTGAACTGAACTATGTGTTCAAATAACTCTGAGTTTTTATTAACACAATTCGATGGAACTTTCGGATTTTTCCAGCGAAACAATTTCATTAATTTTCAGGTGAAATCAATTAAATATTAAATTGGCAATATTTTGTGCACATTTTAAAATTACGGGCAGTCGCATTTTGAAATGTGCGCATCGGTTATTACTTGTTTAAAAACAAAATTTTTTAAATCGCTAAAACGGCGCTCAATACAAAATAATTTGTTTAAAGTAAAAAATTTCACAAATTTTTCACAAAATGATTTTTGAAAGTCTAAAAATTTCACAAATTCTTCGGCAAATGTTACTTTAATGGGCGTAACAGTAGATTAAGCGTATTCCTAAGCCTAAAGCCTAAGCGTTGCAAAAATGCGTTCCTAAGCCTAAACCTACGCCTACGCCTAAGCAAAAATTTGGCCTCACTCTAGAAAATTTTCAACCTTGCTTTTGAAGTTACCGAAAACACCTTGTATGACCCTGTTGAAAGATTTTTAGCCCCACCCTCAACCAAAATGAGCTGGCTACAGGCACCGGTAACTTACTAGGACTGGACGTGAAAGTTGTTCGTATGACCAGTATGTTCATAATCATGTATCATCGATGCGAATAAACAAGCGAATATTTCTAATTCGGACAGTAATTCCTGAAATTTTTTTATTCAAAAATATATTTTAAGTACATTTATTTAATACTCAATAGATACACTACTGAAATATGGTGATTTGGTCTTTGCTAAAAATTACTTAGCTACCCGATATTAAAATCCCTCTAAATTTGGCAGGTCTCTGAACTCAAAAGAAAAATTAGACGAAATTCAACTAGTAACACAACACAGAGTTATACATTTTACCTTAGAAAAAGCCTGTTTCGTTTGATCCTTGCGTTGAGTTAGCCATATATACAACCTGACCCATGAATAACAACCGTAAACTGTATTGTTCAATGTGACTATGAAAAGAATCGCAGCTGCAACTTGCGCCGTACGCAAGAATGGAAACCAAATTGTCAAACTGTAATCTCCAAGTTTCAGTTGTTAATTTTCGCTAGGAAAAAACTTGCACATGTGAATACGGCTTAATTTTGATCAAGCAACACAATACTTACGCCAAGACCCGTTTGCGATAGCATCCAACTGCAAGTTTGTGTCACATCAGCGCCGTGAACCAAATTATGATACGGATTATTGTGTTTGCTGTATCCCATTTGCAATTGAAGTAAGAATTTGTCAAAAATACTGTACGGAATCTGCAAAATCAAATATTGCAGTAAGAATTTGTCAAAAATACTGTACGGAATCTGCAAAATCAAATATTGCAGTAAGAATTTGTCAAAAATACTGTACGGAATCTGCAAAATCAAATATTGCAGTAAGAATTTGTCAAAAATACTGTACGGAATCTGCAAAATCAAATATTGCAGTAAGAATTTGTCAAAAATACTGTACGGAATCTGCAAAATCAAATATTGCAGTAAGAATTTGTCAAAAATACTGTACGGAATCTGCAAAATCAAATATTGCAGTAAGAATTTGTCAAAAATACTGTTAGGAATCTGCAAAATCAAATATTGCCGTAAGAATTTGTCAAAAATACTGTACGGAATCTGCAAAATCAAATATTGCAGTAAGAATTTGTCAAAAATACTGTTAGGAATCTGCAAAATCAAATATTGCCGTAAGAATTTGTCAAAAATACTGTACGGAATCTGCAAAATCAAATATTGCAGTAAGAATTTGGCAACAATACTGTACGGAATCTGCAAAATCAAATATTGCCGTAAGAATTTGTCAAAATTACTGTACGGAATCTGCAAAATCAAATATTGCAGTAAGAATTTGTCAAAAATACTGTACGGAATCTGCAAAATCAAATATTGCAGTAAGAATTTGTCAAAAATACTGTACGGAATCTGCAAAATCAAATATTGCAGTAAGAATTTGTCAAAAATACTGTACGGAATCTGCAAAATCAAATATTGCAGTAAGAATTTGTCAAAAATACTGTACGGAATCTGCAAAATCAAATATTGCAGTAAGAATTTGTCAAAAATACTGTACGGAATCTGCAAAATCAAATATTGCAGTAAGAATTTGTCAAAAATACTGTACGGAATCTGCAAAATCAAATATTGCAGTAAGAATTTGGCAAAAATACTGTACGGAATCTGCAAAATCAAATATTGCAGTAAGAATTTGTCAAAAATACTGTACGGAATCTGCAAAATCAAATATTGCAGTAAGAATTTGTCAAAAATACTGTACGGAATCTGCAAAATCAAATATTGCAGTAAGAATTTGTCAAAAATACTGTACGGAATCTGCAAAATCAAATATTGCAGTAAGAATTTGTCAAAAATACTGTACGGAATCTGCAAAATCAAATATTGCAGTAAGAATTTGTCAAAAATACTGTACGGAATCTGCAAAATCAAATATTGCAGTAAGAATTTGTCAAAAATACTGTGAGGAATTGCAAAATCAAATATTGCAGTAAGAATTTGTCAAAAATACTGTGGGAAGGGAGTACGGAATCTGCAAAATCAAATATTGAAGTAAGAATTTGTCAAAAATACTGCACGGAATCTGAAAAATCAAATATTGCAGTAAGAATTTGTCAAAAATACTGTACGGAATCTGCAAAATCAAATATTGCAGTAAGAATTTGTCAAAAATACTGTACGGAATCTGAAAAATCAAATATTGCAGTAAGAATTTGGCAACAATACTGTACGGAATCTGCAAAATCAAATATTGCAGTAAGAATTTGTCAAAAATACTGTACGGAATCTGCAAAATCAAATATTGCAGTAAGAATTTGTCAAAAATACTGTACGGAATCTGCAAAATCAAATATTGCAGTAAGAATTTGTCAAAAATACTGTACGGAATCTGCAAAATCAAATATTGCAGTAAGAATTTGTCAAAAATACTGTACGGAATCTGCAAAATCAAATATTGCAGTAAGAATTTGTCAAAAATACTGTACGGAATCTGCAAAATCAAATATTGCAGTAAGAATTTGGCAACAATACTGTACGGAATCTGCAAAATCAAATATTGCAGTAAGAATTTGTCAAAAATACTGTACGGAATCTGCAAAATCAAATATTGCAGTAAGAATTTGTCAAAAATACTGTACGGAATCTGCAAAATCAAATATTGCAGTAAGAATTTGTCAAAAATACTGTACGGAATCTGCAAAATCAAATATTGCAGTAAGAATTTGTCAAAAATACTGTACGGAATCTGCAAAATCAAATATTGCATATCGCATTTTAAGGTTAATAGTCGTTTCAATGATTGTGATACAATCTATATCGCTTGTTAGTGACATTTTCAAACAGAACTGCGAAATTGTTTTATAGCATTTTACCCATACACTCGACAGGTTGCGATTTTCTAAACTGAACTTGCAGAAATATTCTTTGCAACCCAGGGCCGGAGGAGCCGCCCCCATTCCCCGATTTGGGGGAGCCCCACCCCTAAAGGGGCCCCCACCCTAACCGGTTGAAACAAAAACCGCTTAAGTTTTAAAATGCGTCTGGCTTTACGTTCGCTTCGCTCTCGAGTTTGGGGGCCCCATCCTGCAATTTGGGGCGAGGTCCCACCCTTGCCTGCTCCGGCACTGCTGTAACCTATCGCCTAAACGAATACCTAAGCCTAACTTTGAAACGGATACTATGCTGGCTTAAATGTAAGCGAAGACTAAGGTTAAGGCTTAGGCACAGGCTAACGCTTAGACAGGGATTTAGGCAACCGTTACCATCATCGGCCCATGTAAAGATCATGGACGGAACGTTTTCTGTGGGACTAGAAAATAGTAAGCTTAAACTTTAGACTACTTTTTTGCTTGGCTTAGGCTTAAACTTAGGCTTAGTCATAAGAATATGCTCACTCTTGCGCTTACGCTTAGGCTGACGCTTAGGCTTAGGCTTAGGCTTAGGCTTAGGAATACTGTTCCGCCCCTGTTCTATACACTGGCCCCATCATCTATGGCCTTGGAATAAGCTGGGGGAACGTGTACAACAACCTAAGAAAGGTGTAAGCGTAAATACACTTTTCCGTCATGGATACCTTTTCCGCAATCGATACTGCTACAATCAAAGACATACGCGACACGCAACAAACTCAAACAGGGCAATCAGAAGTTTCGCAAAATTGCTGAACTAAACTTTTTACATCACAAAAATTTTCTGGGGGGGGGCTGAGTTCCGCTGCCGAATCCGTCCAAGCTATGGTTGTCCATAACACGACCCTAAACTGTGAACCTAAACCTAAAAGTTAACGCTAAGTTACTTGGCGAGATGACTAGGTCTTTGGCCACCACGAGCAGAGGCGTAGCCAGGGGTCCATTTTGGAACTGGATGCCTTCTGTGGGGGTTATTTCAAGCAAACCACCAACCAACCGATAGATTTTTTTGGTCCCTTGGGAACCCCATGGTTATATTAAACCCTGTTAAACGTACTTTTTCAATCTCTTGATAAATTTCCGAAGATGATTATCCCTCTTATAACTTCATTTGTATACTATCGTCGGGCCCCTAGCCAAGAGGGGGCAGCGGGCCTCAGCTCCCCTCTGGAAAATTTTGGCCCCCCCTAGAAAGTTTTCAACCGTGCCTGTGACTCATTGAAAACCGTTCAATGTCCCTCCTGAAAAATATATAGCCCCACCCCCTAGCATGATTCTGAACTTACTTTATACTTTGTCAGCAGCCCGTATCGGTTGAAAAGCTCAAATCCAACATATTTCAGTGCATTGTTGTCCGAGAGTTCGTTCAGTTGAAATACATCAAAATCCCAGTTTTGAATAGTCTAAAATCCATTAATGAGCATTCGTTTTGAAAATTTATGCCCTCTAAACTCACTCGGGTAGCTTTTAATATCAAGAGTCGATAATGACAAGAGTGTGTAACTGGAGCCTGTGGTCCCGCATGGTGCCAAATGTACCACCGGGTGTTGCGTTTTCGCCAGACCTCCGCTTGTTTAGAGGGGGTGGGGTCGCTATCACATGAATACCCCTAAATTAAACTATAAGGGGAGCATGTTTGACGCCGCATGCATAATGTGGCATGGTTAGTACCGGTTGTACCCCCTGTAAATAAAGGGGGGTTGGGCAAGAACGTAACGCGTGCCGGGTACATTCTTTTCTATATAGAATGATGTGCCCAGTTGCGCACTCTTGTTAAATAGCGATTATCCACTCTTGTTATTTGTTAATATTAATTACACTACAATCAATAATGAAACTGGTTTACAGTATTCAGATATTACCAGAAAATATGGCTGGATAATATTGACATTTGGTTATGTTTTAAAACCGTTTCATTAGGCCTAACATCGTAGAGTCGAATTTTGACTTACTGCGCCGCACGTTTGACTCTGGCACAGTCGAATTTGACTCAGTTTGTGTTTTCCCGTGTAAAACATATTTTGGAAACAGTCAATTTGACTCACCATTTTTACAGTGTAAGAACGCTAGTTCATTTGAAAACAAATTACTAACTGATGATAGGTGCTACAACCTTTTGAGAATACAGTCTTCAAAAATATAAATAAACAATTCTTACCTTTAAAAAGGAATGTAAGTGATCAGGTATTGGCGCAAGTGTCGGAGATCCGCCTGACATACGTCGAAATATTCTGAAACAATAAAAAATAACAAATATATACAGTTTCAGGATAAAATTCGTTTATTTTTTATTCGCCTAAAGGTTGATTATCCGCTCGAGCAGCAACTTCAAATTTTTGAAGACAATATTTAGCTCAAAGCACTGATAACTCTTAAAAATACTTATTTTAGTTTTTGTACAAAAAGTTTCCACAATACGGGGGCGGGGGTTCAAGGGAGCGGGCTGTCCCCCTGATCAGAAAGTAAAATGTCCCCTTATTACACTACTATACAAATGTGGGGACACAGCTTTTCCAAGTATGAAGTTATCACTAGTGTGATGGGAAAGTAAGTATGAATTGAAAATCACAGAGCAATACGTTCTTTCTGAAGGTACTTAGCACCATCAAGTCTTTTAGCAACAACAGGTTTCAAATTTAAATTCTGCACAAACTATTGCATAGGCCTCAGAGCTACGCCCATATTTTAAACGTTCCACCCCTGATCTGTACACAGGCCCTGAGATCTAAGCCCATATTCTGAAATGTAAGTATATATGGCAACTATCATCAATTACTAATAGGTCTTCAAACTCACTATTTCAGTTGTTGAACTCAAAATTAATACAGGAGTAGAACAAATGATATGCGAAAAAATGTGCTAAATTTTTAGCCTCAGCATTCACTGGTTCGAAAGTTACAAGACCTATCACCAACTGAACAAATGATATGCGAAAAAATGTGCTAAATTTTTAGCCTCAGCATTCACTGGTTCGAAAGTTACAAGACCTATCACCAACTGAACAAATGATATGCGAAAAAATGTGCTAAATTTTTAGCCTCAGCATTCACTGGTTCGAAAGTTACAAGACCTATCACCAACTGTTGATAGATGCTGCATACACTTGAGAATACGGTCCCTTGATCGAGTTATAAAGGTCGACTAAAAGTTATATCTCTGTAATTTTACCACCGTTGTATTAATAATTTGTATTTTAGTACCTGTATCGCTTCAGTTTACGCCACGCTTTAGCTCGTTTTATTGACATTCGAAGCTTACAGCACCAGCAGATTTCATGACACGCAGGACATTCCATATTTTGAGCAAATTTAAAGTAAGTTTTCAAAGACTCATTTATATCACAATACTGATTAGGATCCGTCGACCAATTCGTTCACTCCACTGTCAACTTTACTCAAAATTTTAACTCCACAATTCGAGTTGAGTTGAAACTATTTTGGCAAATTTGAAAATAAATTTGAAACAAATATAGTACGACTGCGCCGACACTGCTAATTATAATTGAACTGGCTGTAGCGTTTACTTATGTTAGTAATTCGGTTTTATATTTAATAATATCGGCTAATAAATCCCTGAGAGTAGAAAAATACACCAATTCCAGTTTTGGGTTACCAAAAATAAAGATAATATTTTTCTAAAGTCAAAACATTACTGACTTTTATCGTATAAACCCAATTTTTGCATCTGTTTCGATTATCAATTGCCAGTTTAGTGCTGGGTTTTCTAACAAACGAACTGTGTCCGCGACAAATGTCTACATCCGTGCGCAAACGAAACAAATCAAATGCAAACGACGAGAAAAGTTCAGAACAGCTATAACAAACTGGTGATAGGTGCTGCATCTGGAAAAATTTTGTGCCCGACTAGAAAATTTTCAACCTTGCTTGTAAGTCAACGAAAATCCTTCGCTCACGCCGTAGAAGCTATTTACGCTCATATAAGTTGCCAATTCAGCTAATAAATTTTTTAATACATAAAAGAAAAACATAGTTGAAACGGGCCCATAGCCAAGGCCGGCGCCGGGGGCTTCAGCCACCCTGGAAATGTTTTCGCCTCCAAGAATATTTTCAACTTTGCTTGTTAGTCACCGAAAACCCCTGTATACCCCTCCTAAAACATCTTTAGCCCCCCCCCCCCAGCAAGCTGAGCTGGCAACGGGCTTGTGGAGACAGCGCAGTCTTGAAAAGCATCGGTTGAAAGCAGAATCATTTGATTTGATCAAAGTTTATAAAATTCCAGATTTTTCAATTAATCCCTATTGAAAATTTACAAAAATTACAAAAAATTGCACAAAACTTTTGCAATTTGTTGCAATATTGCAATATTGCAATTGCAAATTGTGCACAACCGATTTTAAAAAAACATACAGCCGCGCAGCAGATGATGTAAAAAACCGAGTGGGCCCCCCCGCATTCGCTGGTCGCGATAGATAACGGTACAGGTGCAATTTTAATAGGGTGTCAGGTAAAAGACGTTAGTATTTTGGCGCATGTATAGAACAAGGCCGGATCGTTTTCCGAAGGGGCTATAATAGAGTCAGTTTAAGCTTTAGACTAAATTTTTTGCTTAGGCTTAGGCTTACGCTTGGGCTTAGGAATAGGCTCATCTTTACGCGTAGGCTTAGGCTTAGGCTTATGAATAAGCTTATACTACTGTTCCGGCCCTGTTCTATATATGAGCCGTATTTTTTCATAAAAATTTTTCATTTTACTTAATGCAAAATATTCTAACTTCACAAATGTCAACAACCAGCTTCCTGCCCGGGCCCGTAGTCAAGGGGGGCCAGGAGCGGCACCAGTTCCCCCATAGAAAAATTTCAACCTTGCTTGTAAACTCGTTGAAAACCCTTGAATGCCCCTGTTGAAAATTTTTTAGCCCCCTCCCCTCTTAGCAAGGTGTTTACCTGGCTACCGGGCCTGTTCCTGCCAGGTCGTATGTTACCAAACTGATTAAAAATATATACAAAATAGTCCACACCAATTAAAGCATTAAACAAGGTATGTAATGTTGGCACCCCTTTATATAGCCTGCTAGACCGCTGGCATGTATAACCAAAATGTCTCGGCAAACAAAAACAACACAGAGCCAAACGTAATTTTGCAGCCAAAAAAATACACCAAAATTTTGGGCCAAACCAAAACCTAAAGAACGAAGGCTTCACCTGATTTAAATTATTTAATACGCCTTTACGTTGATGTTTAAAGCCTTTGGTGTGGGACAATCTGGTGGCACTAACTGCTGCAGTCACCAGCGGATCTGGATACAGGCGTAGGTACGGACGGCGTGCGACCGTCATCAGATTAATTTTGTGTGATAAAATGGTAATGTTCGTTTTAGCTTACAATTTTCTACCGTAGACAATTGACACCAAAAATAGCATACAGTAAAAACTGTTTCATAACTTTTGCGAAGCTTCCGTCAAAAAATTTTGTAGATCCGCCGCTGGCTGCAATCGAGTATCCATTGAATTTTGATTGGTCGGAGCCGGAACCGGATACTGACCAATCATTGACTATTTAAAATCGAGAATTGGCCAATCGTTAACGATTATTCAATAAGGTAGTGGCATTAACTTATTAGAGTATTTAGACTGAGGAATGTGTCTCCTCTAGGTTCAGTGTCAACGTGGTCTTAAGTGCATAGTTGGCAGAACACGGAAGTAAAAAGTATTTTTTACAGTTTTCCGGTTTAACGCGGAAAGCCAACCTGAGTTTGTCGGTTGGAAAACGGTTCAAACATATGTGTAAATGCGGAAATTTCGTTACGATTTACTAGCGGAACCGGAACATTTTTGTTCTTTTTTGAAAATATTTGTAATAAGACCCAGTAGTTTCAGTAACCCTATTTTTAGCGAACAAATATCATAAAATTAATGAAAATATACCTGGAACTCAGTTTACTACCCTGTAAATCCCAGTGAATTGATTTTAAATCACAATGAGAGTTTAGGACTGTCACAACTCTGACTTGATTTAACTCATCATTAGTTATTTAATCAACTCAACCGGAATCAACATTATTAGTATGAGAATCATCCTAACCGAGAGGGAGTTATAACTGTTTCACTGATATCAAGAGTGGATACTGACAAAAGTGTGCAACTGTTAGGGTCGCGCATGATACAAAACGTACCGCCGGGCGTTGCGTTTTTTGCCGACCCCCACCTTGTTTAGAGGGGGTCGTTGTCACATGCAAAACCCTAAATTAAATTATAAGCGGATCAATTTCGTTGTCGGATACACAGTGTCATGGTGCGCACAGGTTGTACCCCTTCTAAATAAAGGCGGCTGGCCAAAAACGCAACGCGTGCCGGATCCATTGTTTTCTACACAGAATGCACCCAATTGCATACTCTTATTTCAATATGCATCATTCACTCGTGCTGATATTAACTCAGACGTAACAAATTCGATCTTGGCAAGTTGATTAATCAACTCAATGGAAACACCAATTCAGACAAATCGTTGAATAACAAAGCGACGAAATCTGAAACTGATTGTTTCTTAGCTGACAAATGCTAAAGTTTTAATTCCCCTCTGCAGATTATAATTATTAATCTAAGCACAATATCTTCAACAACATATCAGTATTTGGTGCCTCAAATATATTTTAAAGTCGTTTTATTGAACTTCTAAACGCATAATCTTAGACGTCTTTAAAAACAAAAACAACTAAAAACAACGATTTAAACGGTTTATTTGGTTTATCTTTGCTAAATTCCACGTAATCACATCGTTCAGGGAATTTCAACACAAATTTTAGATAAATATTTTGACCAAGGATTCGCTGAGTTTCTTCTAGGCTTAAACCAGCTGGGCTGCGTAAATTCTACACGGTAATAGCGATTAGAGTTTCGTATGCTAAATATGACCAATGGAGCAGAACACGGTCGTAACAGTAGTATGAGCATATTCCTACACCCAAACCTTAGCGTAACGATGAGCTTATACCTGAGCCTAAGCATAAGCAAAAATAAATTAGTCTAAACTTAAGCTTACTTTACTACAGTCTCGCAGAACTACGTTCCGACTCTAATCTTTACGTGGGCCCTAAATGGTGTATGTACAAATTATGAAATTGTTTGCATGAAAAACAGTTGATCGGTCCCGAAGAAAATAATCCCGTCCTTCTTTACCGTTACCGACGTTACCTGCCCTTATTTTTTTCTGCGTAAATCACAATTACAGCGCATAGATGTGACTCGTTCGATTTACGTTACAAAAACTGGTTATCGGTAACTTTCAAAACAAACCATTAAGCAAAAAAATATATTGCGCATTAACCATATTATTGTTGAAACTACGTTTGCAGATGGGTGATCAGTAAATCTAAACATTTTGGTCTGTACAAAATCATCGTAGTTAAGAACTTGATTACGGTTTCGTCACAGTTTGCCTTAAGACCTGTTTCAGAAACCTGTAAACACATTGTTTCACGCCAACGAAAAACTAACATCTATAGGAGCACGAAGTATGTGAGCAAATAAAATGCCATATAGTGTTGCTGCCATTCAAAAAGCCACAAATATTTTTCAATTTAACGGCACCATTTCAGGAGCGTAATACTAATATTTCACTCATACAGGTAAAAACATTTATTATTGAACAATTTTAAACCTTCGGCACAATTTTTACCTCAAAAAATCAAAATTTCAAAATTTCAAAAAGCAAAAACGATTCTCGCCCGCCGGAAGTTCCTGAATCCACCGATTGTTTCAGATTTGAAATTCTTTGCCGACAATCCGTTATTCTAAACCCGCGACCTTTATTGTCACTTGGACCAATGTTACTTTTAGGGGCGTAACCGTAGATTAAGCGTATTCCTAAGCCTAAGCCTAAGCCTAAGCAAAACAATGTAATCTAGAATCTAAACCTACTCTTTTACAAACCCGCCAGAAACCTGGACGCCCCTCTTAAAGTAACATTGGACGTCACGTGTGTGGCTTGTTGTGTTTAACTGAAAAAAACTTTAAAATACACAGGAAAAGCAACTTCAAAATGCTATTACACTAGTAAACTAAAAGACAATAGACAATTAAAAAAATAGTCACTCGCTAGCGTTTGCCGGCTCCTGTAGAAAAGCACAATATAGAACGAGCTCTTGTTGCTATAGCAAGGGATGTGAACAAGAAACCGGATACGGACAGCGCTTGATTAAACAAATGGGACAGTTGGCCCGGGCCATCCATCAAACGGGTCGCACACAAAGAGCGAAACCGATCATATAAATTTTGGAAAAGTATAAAATGGTTAACCCCTTCTCACATTGAGTTGCAACTCAGCGCAGTGTATATACGTTAAACAGTATATATCGCACCGTGTTTAACAATTGCAACACGTATACATAGTACTAAATCATCACAAGACGTGAGAGAGTCCCTCGGGCTCGAGCGTCAAGCTCCTACAGCTGAGTGGTGATGGTATACGCCTCCAGCGCCAGTCACCCGAGTTCGAATCCTAGCATAAAAGTAGGTCTCAGGGGAAATAGAAAATATTTATGTGAGAAATGGACAATAACAGGTTGTGCTTGTCATTTGCGTACCGGGCCAGTAGGCAGCTTTATTCGGCGGTTCATATACGAGAAATATATCATCTCCGGATATTTCAGTATACCGGTTTGAAACGAATTCTGACCACAGTAGTGGATCCGGAAATTTCTAAAACCGGACGCGGGTGATATAATAGTGGAAAAAACTCACAAACGAACACTATGTTAGTGCTAAACCTTAACACCCACATCTTTGGTTTTGATCCGCGTTTTATGAGAACCTACGCTGGGGTGGCCTCCGTTTGGATATGGTTGTCGGGCCCGTAGGAAAAAAACGGCCAGAAGAGCTCAGCCCCCTGGAAAACTTTTGGCCCCCTTGAGAATTTTCATCCTTGCTTGTAACTCATTGAAAACCCTTGAATGCCCCTCCTGAAAATTTTTAGCCCCTCCCACTAGCAAGGTGAGCTGGCTACGGGCCTGCTGCCAGTGGTCCTGGATACGCCTCTGGCGGGCCATCCACGTTACAGTACACTTGAACTCGTGTAAACAGTTGTTTACAAACCTGTTCAAGACAGCTGCCATAAAGTACATTGTAATTTTGCCAATTTTACCATACAAATTTTTTGCCTGAAACTGTTATTGAAAAAACTGTCCTTCCAGAAAGTTCGAATTATTTATACCGAACCTCCGAAACGAATGAAACGTCAAATTTTAACCCTTTCTCACAAGAATATTTTCAATTTCATATGAGATGCACATTCAAGGTAAGATTCGATCCAGTCTTTCGGGTGCAGAAGTTTACGATGACCACTCAGCTATACGAGCTTGACGCTCGAGGCCGAGGGGGCTCTCACGTCTTGTAGAAATTTTGCACTGCACATATATGTTACAATTGTTAAACATTGCTCACAGTGTCTGTGTAGCTCATTTATTAGTTGTATTTAGTTGCTCATAGTATACTCGATGAGTTAAAGGGTTATAATAAAGTTACAAAAAGTAATAGAAATTACAATAGGCGATGCCTCTGTCCAGAGGTAAATCAACAAGAGGGTATCCGGATGCAGATCGACTCCTTTATCAATTTTTTTAAATGGTAGGTCTCCCTACCTTACAAATTTTTTACTTTTATGCCGCGGTGGGTGGCTTCACGCTTCATCTACTATTTGCTCCCCCGTCCAAATGTTTTTTATCAAAAATTATACGGGTGTCATGCCCGGCCTACAAGTTTTTACTTTTACGCCTACGAAAATTGGGATTGACCTCCAGCTCGCTCCGCTCGCTATGTCTTTTTATGACCACCATCGAGTGGTGACACTTGGTTTCCCTTGTGGCCGTTTTTACCGTAAAAAATTTTTTTGTTAAATTTACAAAATTTGAATCTAGTATTTTTCACTCAAATCCAATAATTTCAAATTTAAGGCCGTGCTACTTGCTGTTTTAAAAACAGTATAAGTTGTCGTCAATTGCCAGTGCATTTTTCCACACGGTGTACACGAGATATTGCGGATTACGCATAATGTGATACAATTTCTTTGTTGGACAGAATGTATACGGTTGCACCAACACTGCAAAAAATGGTGAGTCAAATTGACTCCCTCTGAAATAGGCTCTACGGGACTACACAGATTGAGTCAAATTAGACTCCGCCAGAGTCAAATTCGATTCACTTAGTCGCACGTTTGACTCTGGCGGAGTCGAATTTGACTCTGTTTGTGTAGTCCTGTAGAGCCTATTTCGGAGGGAGTCTATTTGATTCACCATTTTTTGCCGTGAAGTCCGTGAATGCTCAGAACGATAGGAATCTTTAAGTTCCGTCAGGAAAATAATATTACTTTGGGCGACTGATGATACTTTTTAGTCTTTTCTTCACCTACGGCTTTAAAATCAGGACACTTGTGTGTTGCTGTTCAGTTAAATTAAACATGTTTGCAATTTTAAATGTTAAACTCAATAACAAATGTAGAGTGTGGCGGTTATAGCACTTCTGTGCAGCCAGTCAGTTGCTCTACTCCAGTAACTCAGCCCCCCCAACGGCACCTCGCTACCCACTGCTTCGAGAGTTCGACTGCAGTTTCAGCCGTCCGTTGAAGCGTTACTCGTAACTTCACTCACTGCAGGCCGCACCAAAGATCTGTTTTGAGACACCTGGGTAGGAGTAATATTCTTTTGTAGTCTGTAACATAGCACTCAAAACCAACCAAAATAATCAATGTTCCGGTTCACAGTCACCAGCCCAAAGCTGTTTTCCTAATTGTACCTAATTTTTAACCGCCGACGTCTTTGTTCAGCGAAAAAAAGCGGAAATTCGACGTATATATAACATTCAAAATGAATAACAACAATAACAACCCTAAGACTGAGCAAAGCTTTGTTCTACTGTAGAATTTTGCAGAAAAAATATTTTGTTTGTGAACCTATCGGCTGAACTTGTAGCAGTTTTACATGCTAAACCATATCTTAAAAATAATACCAAAATATCCGGCCCATGTATAGAACAGGGACGAATCGGTTTCCTGTGGGGCTATAATTGAGTCAGTTTAACCCTCGAAGTTTTTTGCGTAGGCATAGGCTTAGGCTTAGGCTTAGGAATAGGCTCATCCTTACGCTTAGGCTTAGGAATAGGCTCATCCTTACGCTTAGGCTTAGGAATAGGCTCATCCTTACGCTTAGGCTTAGGAATAGGCTCATCCTTACGCTTAGGCTTAGGAATAGGCTCATCCTTACGCTTAGGCTTAGTAATAAGCTCATCCTTACGCTTAGGCTTAGAAATAAGCTCATCCTTATGCTTAGGCTTGGGAATAGGCTCATCCTTACGCTTAGGCTTAGGCTTAATCTTAGGCTTAAGCTTAGGAATATGACTGTTCCGACCCTGTTCTATATATGGGTCAAATATCCTGTCAGGAAAATAAAGCTTTTTTGTATTCAGCGTAAGAACTTCTGTATAGAAACACAAAGATTACAGGCGTCGTAAATTATTCGAGCTTAAATATTTTATACTCGGAAAATTGTAACGAAATTCATGTAAATCATAAGAGTTTTTCGGTTTCCATCCAAAATTGTTTTTTTAAATGCCGCTGTTATTTTAATCAACGGATTGAAGAAGGTTTCGTTCAATGCAAAGCTTGATTTGAACTCAGATTCCAACTTAAATCTGAAGTCGACGTTCAAGGAGTATGCAAAGGGTACGTATATCTTGAAATATGCAAAATGTGGACGTATTTGTCGCGAACGCTTGTGGAATGTTTAAATATCAGCAACACGAGCGTAAACGTAGATTCATTTAAAAATAGGACCCATGTACAGAACAGGGCCGGATCGTTTTCCGTAGGGGCTGTTACAGAGTCAGTTTAATCTTTGGACTAAATTTTTTGCTTAGGCTTAGGAATAGGCTCATTGTTACGTTTAGGTTTATGCTTAGGCTTAGGAATATGTTAGGCTTAGGAATATGTTCAATATACTACTGTTTCGGCCCTGTTCTATGCATGGGCCGAAAATAAAATAAATCTGAGGCAAGCGCTCGACCATTGCGTCACATAGCCCGCCTTTTCAACTGCTTCCATCGTCGACTATATGTCGCCGTTATGCTGCCGGCCAGCATACATACAGCGTACTGCATTATATTGCATGTGCACATAACGGACAAGCATATGCTTACAAATACGTCAAAACGCAAGCAAATTGTTTTGATTACTAATTTAATTACCTCCGCTAAAGATCGAACCTAAATGTTAACTAATTAGCGAAATCATCTTATGCAAAATTTTTGCCAAAGCCATTTGGCATCTTGCCCTAAGTCATTAACTCTGACCAAGGTGTTGCCAAACCAAGATGATTTGACTATTAAACCCCCACGTTTGTAAAAAATAAAATAATCCCCTTATCTCAAATCAAAACATAACTTTTTAGGTCCGCTGGGAAAATATTTAACCAAATTACAAATCAGCAGAGAGAAACAATAAAAACACATTTATTCAAACCCGAGGGCGTACAGAACCCGAGTTATCGCGTCTAAAGCGTCTATTTTAGTAACCTTTACACCGTAGTTGTACTCAACTCAAGTTGAAACAATGTCAAATAGAGTTGAAATGTTTATTTTTATTTTTGAGTTGAAATTGTATTAGTAAACAATATTGTAAACAACAGTTCAAATTTCTTCAAATTTCAGTATAATTTCGTCACCTGTGTATATATATTTCTAGAACAATCAGTTTTGCGTAAGCTTAAATCAATAGAAAGGTGCGTCCAACTACAAACGTCAAACCGGTCATGGCAGGGACTTTAATTTACTTATTTTGAACAGCCGGTGTGAAGCAGATTCGAACAAATGACGTTTTTCAGATACGTGAGCGATGACACCTCAACACTGTTCCCAGAGCCGGATACAAAAATTTTTAACGGGGGGGGGGGGCTGACAAATGTCATAAAACGCAAAAAAAGAACCTTATCATTTTATCACCAAAAAATTTTCTGAGGGTGAAAAATTGTAAGGGTGGAAGGGACATTACCGTTTTTATCATGAAAAAATTCTGCGGGAAAAATTATGTTTTTTTACAAAAAATATTGTGAGGGCAAAAATTGTAAGGTAGAGGGACCTTACCACTTTAACGCAAGAAATCTCTGACGGGGGACGTACGTGCTTCCCCCTCTGGATCCGCTAGTGACTGTGCCACGCAGCCCAAATCTGAAGATAGTTTCATTGTCAACTGTAAGTTGCTGGCAAGCATATTATTCCGCTACTCACAGTGAAATATGTTGCAGATCCACTTGACTAAATTCTCAGTCTGAGTTGAGCTGACTCTGGGTGAGTTGATTTAATTAGCCCAGAATGAACTGAATCAACTCTAATCTTTGAGTTCTGATAGTCCTAACTCACGCAGTGATTCCACTCATTTTGAGGTAAAAATCAACTCACTAAAATTTACATTGCTGTCGGTATATGCGCACGGTAGAGTGTATGTAAAAGTATTAAAGATTGCCCTACATGTCCACATATACCAGAATATTCGTTGTTTCTATCGACCACATGATTAGTGGACGCATGCTTGACTCGAGTACAAAAAGACTCGATTGCCGGCATGGTCCTTACGTTTAGGAACAATTTCGAACAAGGATCGTGCAAACCGTACGGTTCCAAGAAAGCTAATTTTGGTAAATTTTGTGCCTTCTGAAATCGAGTAAGTTGCATACACTTTGCTCAGAATTAGCACCGATTTTTGAAACTACTTATTTTGAACGCCCATTTCTTAAATTAAAAGACAAAACTTTCGCTAATAATCAGCATACAAACTGTTCATTACTTAAAATTTAAATTATACACCGTCAATTGATAGTGTAACCAAAAATATTACAATAAAATTACCGAATATTACGCATGGTATCATTTGGAAACATAAATTTGAATTAAAAAGCGTTGGGAAAGTGAAATGTAGGCGGGACATAATTATAACCAAGAGTCGATAATGATTCATTTTTACAAGAGTGTGCAACTGGGTACATTTGGTGTACAAAAGAATATACTCAGCGCACGCTGCGTTTTTGCCTACGCCCTTATTTAGGTGGGTGGTCAGGTTTACCGATTGTCTCAGTTTCACATGTGAAAATTTTCCAAAATTGTTTCTTATACATTTCTAAAACCTATACGTATGCTGTGTTTCAAACGTTAACTACCCCCACTAAATAAGATGAGTCGGTCAAAAACGCAACGCCCTGTAGTACATTTTGTACCATGTATAACCTCAAAAGTTGCATACTCTTGTATTATACACTATTGTTATAACCAAGAGTGAATGACTTACACCAGATTGTGCAACTCGATACATCCGGTGCACAAAAGAATGTACCCAGCGCAAGTTGCGGTGATGGCCTACCCCAACTCTATTTAGGGGGTACGTTGTACTTATAATTTACATTTTAGCTAAAGTCGCCCGATTTACTCCTAAATTTACTATGTGGTTCAACTGGTGACTACCCACCTAATTGTAGAAACTCAGGCAAAAACACAACGCGTGCTGGTACATTTTGTCCCATATACCGGCCAGCTAGTTGCACACTCTTGTTACATATCATACACTCTTGTTAAATATCCTGCACTCCTGTTAAATATCATACACTCTTGTTAAATATCATGCACTCTTGTAATAACGAACAATGGCAGCAACGTACCTAAGTAGTTCGGATTAGTGAGGGCCGGCATCAGCAAAAAACGACTAAAATGTTCGATGTGAAGACAAAATAACTCATAGAGACGGTGTTCTTGTTGCCTAACAGAAATTAATTTCGATTGGATGGGTCACACAGCCAGCTTTTCGGTTCTCCGTAAGTTTCTGACAGCGGCTCCTGGTAAAAATTCCGATATGTGTTTGATGGCAAAGAAAAATAGCATTTAATTTGTGATACCTATTTTTAAATTTCAACAAAATTTGAATCACTCAAAATCGACTCATAAAACGAATCAAGATTAGTTTTAAGCCCTGTTCACACGTGCAAGCTTTTGCAGCGAGAACTGGCAGCTGCAACTTGCGCGAAATACTTGCAGCTGGAAGTATTTTGAAAGCCACATTCCGATTGACCAATCAAACTGCAGGTGCAAGAAATGCAAGCGACTTGCAACTGCGTTCACAGGTGCGAATTAAATAAAATAGCATAAATTCCAGTGAATAATTTGCAACTGCAACAACTTTCAAGTTGCTTCGTGACCAAACTTGCGCGTACAAGTTGCACACGTGCAAGTTTTTGCTGCAACAACGTGTACATGTGAATAGGAGCTTAAAAGTATTGCAATGTGTCACAGAACAACATTTGTTTCATTCAACTTTCCTGCCCCGTCAAAAAATAACAAAAAATAATATTTTTAAAAATTCACATTTCAAATGTGTCACCTCAAAAATATAAAGTCAAATCTGCGCTAGAAATCACGGTCACCGAATGTTACTTATTATTTGTGCACTGCAGTAATGCTTTGTTCACTTTAATTCGTGTACGGAGTGTGGAAATTGACACCGGCTATAGACGCTTGCTAAAACGTGCGGTAGAAGTTTTGCCATGCAAGATACATTAGGAAAACGCTTAGCCATGCCGGCCAATGTTAATACTTTAAGGGGCGTAACAGTAGATCAAGTGTATTCCTAAGCCTAAGCCTAAGCGTTCCAAAAATGTGTTCCTAAGCCTATAAGCCTAAGCCTAAGCCTAAGCACAAAAATGAAATCTAGAATCTAAACCTACTCTTTTATAGACCCACAAGAAACTTGGACATCCCTTAAAGTAACTTGGGCCACCATGACAATACCTAAGTACCTTAGCCTAAACCTTAACATTACACGCGAGAGTCAGTGTACAGAATCTCATCTAAAATTCACGCTTTGTAACCGTTCAAAATTGACAGTCACTTATAGTCGAGTTTATAGAAAATCATTTTATGTCGACTGAGATACAAAACTTATAACCAACTGGTGATAAAAGGTACACAGCAAATACGCACAATTTGAAATTTATGTTAGCATCAAAAAACCTTTCTTATCAGTCGTATAAAGTTTTTTAAAAACACATCAAATGACGCCAAGGCACCGCCGCTAAGATGGTCTCAAATCAGGCAAAGATTAGATTGTTTATGCTATTAAAATTTCGGTTGTTAAAATATCAAATGTTGGTAAAATTCATAATTTGTACCAGCTGGCTTACAAAACGATTTGTTGTCAATCAAAAGTCTTCCTATTTCACACGAGGCTGTTTTCAATTTTCTCAGGGGCGGAACAGTAGTAAACGCGCATTCCTAAGCCTAAGCCTAAGAATGAGTTTATTCGTAAGCCTAAGCCTAAACGAAGCAAAAAAATAGTCCAAAACTTCAGTGCAACAGAAAATCGTTCCGCCCTTGATCTGTACATGGGCACTGAGATGTAAGCCCATATTCTCAAATGGAAGTAAATATAGCAAAACTCACTAATCTACTGCAGTTATTGAAATTAATACAAAAGTAGTGCAAAGTATACACAGGTTCGAAACTTACAAGACCAATCACCAACTAGTGATAGGTGTTGCACACATATGAGAATATGGGCCCTAATTTTAACTCGGGATTGAAACTCAAGACGCTTGGAAATGCTGCATTTACCATCTCGGCTTAATTATAAGAGTTTGACGCTCAAGCTCAAACTGGGTTCATACGTCTCATGGCCCATGTTACTATAAAGGCCGTCCCAATTTCCCGGGACAGAAATATACACGAAGTGTACACGTATGCGCTCCTGTTTACATATGCACATGCAGATATATTCTGTCCCAACTGTTCCATCTGTCCCAACTGTTCCATCTGTCCCAACTGTCCCGTTTGCCCCAACTGTCCCATCTGTCCCAAGTGTCCCAAGTGTACCATCTGTCCCGACTGTCCCAACTATCCCATCTGTCCCAACTGTCTCATCTGTCCCTACTGTCCCGTTTGTCCCAATTGTCCAATCTGTCTTATCTGTCCAAACTGTCCCAACTGTCCCATCTGTTCAAACTGTCCCATCTGTACAATCTATCCCAACTGTCCCATCTGCCCAGGTGTCCTAACTGTCCCGCTGTCCCAATTATATTTTGTGTATTTACTCCTGTTTCCTTGCTGTCCCGGGAAAATGCGACGGCCTTTAGGGTAACATTGGCCCGTCTCATACAAGATTTTGCACTGAGCATACGCGTAAATGACTCAACATTGTAGGTTGTTTTTGACTCGTACACAGCTTGCACTTCCTTGCTCATGGTTTGAACAACATCTATGCGTGTAAGGGTTAAACTACGTAACTCAATACATTTTTTGTTTCAAGGTATAGGTTAAAATTACAGAAAATCAAATGTGCAACAGTAGAAAGTCAGAAACCTCACGCTGAGGTTTATAATATAAATCATGTAAATGTAATCTTTGATTTCCTGTAATTTGTGATCGCTGGAGATAATTAAAATATGCATACAAAATATATAAATAATACCCCGGAGGGAAGGTGTTACAAATTATAGTCAATGTAAAAAAACAGGGCCGTAACAGTAGTATAAGCATATTCCTAAGCATAGGCTTATGCAACAAAATTATTATAAAGATTAAGCTTACTCTATTGCAGTCGCAGTTTAAATGTTAGCCAATGTAAAGAACTGGGCCGTAACAGTAGTAAAAGCATATTCCCAATCCTAAGCGTATGAAAAAAAATTGGTATTAAGTTTAAGCTTACTATATTGCAGTCACACGAAAAAACAGACCGCCTCTGATCCTTACAGGAGTCCAAATTATAATGACTAACCACATATCGGTTCTATTATAAGTTAAACCCTTTATTATCCACAATTTTTTGAAACAAATTTAACTTAAAAGTTCTTTTTCTCAATTTAGACACTCGGTTGCAGCATATATTTACTCAAAAATGGTTCGATTTTGAAAATTTGTCAATTGTTTTACAGTTTTTGAAGTAGTAATTTACGGTAGGTGTACCGTTTTGAGGTTCAGAGACTCAAAAATTTTGTTTGCGGATTTCGTAGTGGCACAACGTAAACTTGAGCGGTGTTAATTGTTTCAAATCCTGAAACACAAAATTTCATGGTTTCAATAAAAACGGTTTGTTTTACTAAGCAAAATGGAATCAAGCAGAATTACGACAATCAAGTAACCAATGAGAAAACGCACTGCTTTATCAGACATAATCTCGCCTTGGACGAACCCAAATCGTATTTCCACTTTGGATCTGTCTAATTGGGAATTAGGCTGAATTACGAATTGGGTTTCGACATATGCATTTAACCTTGCTTGTTTACATTTTAGTGTTCGCTCCTGCAGCTGGTGCGACACGACCTAAGCTAGAAAAGATTACTGGCAAAGATTCAAGACATAACTAATGTTTACTAGTTTTCAATGTTAAAACAAAAACAGTCGCTAAATTTCAGATAACAAACAATGAGTTTGTCTACCGGTGGCAAACAGGGCGGCATATCTCCGTAAAATTTCTTCAGGGACTCGAAACATTTTTACAATTTGTAGAACCACCCACAGCACCATAGGCATAACAACGTTTTCTCGCTCGCTACACTCAGAGGCGGATCCAACAATTTCTGACGGGGGTAGCAGGCTGGCAAATTTAAACACAAAAATTGTACGGTAAGCACCTTACCATCTTATCGCCAAAAAATTGTCTGATGGTGAAAAATTGTAAGGTACGGACCTTATCATTTTATCACAAAAATGCTGCGGGAAAAAATTGTAAAAAATTGTACGGTAGGGACCTTACCATTTTAAAACAAAAAAATTATAATGGGGGGCGTACACCCCCCCCCCCCCGACCCGTTAAGCTTTTAAATAATTTTATGCACTTCGTGTTTATTGTTAAATCACGGCTAAGCCTAATAAATAATTATTTTAAATATGTGACAAGCACGCAATATGTGTTATTGTCATAGGACAAATTAAGCTAAGGTGAAGCTTAAACTTTTTAGACGGACGTAAAGCTGAACTTGACTTAAAGAGAATGCGACCTTATGCTAAATTATTTTGAGAACGAGCGTAGCAAACCAGAAACGTTTTGTTACCTTTCAGGCGCGGATTGAGGCTTTAGGCTTAGTGCTTATGGTCAAAGTTACTTTTAGGGGCGTAACAGTAGATTAAGCGTATTCCTAAGGTTAAGCGTTGCAAAAACGTATTCTTAAGCCTAAGCCTAAGGAAAAAACGCAATCTAGAATCTAAACGTACTGTTTTTAGACCCACCAGAAACCTGGACGCCTGTTAAAGTTGATGATGGAAATATTAAATTTCCTGCAATCTTTACAAGGTCTAATGATTTTGTTTTTAAAATTCTTTCAAGTTTTTAATACATTTTTCAAGGTTTGCTTCCGTTTCGAAAACTGTCTACGAGTTGTTACACACCATCAATTGACCAAAAAAGAAGCCCGTAGCCAATGGAGGGTACGGCGCAGCGTCCCCTGATAGAATTTTGTCCCCTTACAAAATTTTCAACCTTGCTTGTAAGTCGTCGAATATACCATTGTATGCGTCACTTGAAAACACGATTAGCCACGTTATCAATGGAACTGGACCTGGGGAAGAAAATATTTTTTAGCTTTCGATTTTTCTGGTCAAACAAAGCTCCTTCAAGCGTAAGCCGGAGTTTTAGTACAGGGAACTAAACACCAATTAGGTAAAGGACAATGTATTTAAGAGATGGGTACTGCAGAAAGTGACACCATTAATCCTTTCACTCATAGAGTATACTAGGAGCAAATAAACGCAATAATGTACGAGCAATACACACACTGTGAGCAGTGTTTAAACATTTATAACATATATGCGCAGTGCAAAATCTCCACAAGACGTGATAGTCCCCTCGGGCTCGAGCGTCAAGCTCCTATAGCTCAGTGGTCATCGTAAACGCCTCCCACCCGAGAGACTGGGGTTCGAATCTTACGTTGAAGTTACATTTCATGTGAAATTGCAAATATTCATGTGAGGAAGGGTTAAGGGCCCATGTTACTTTAATCGGGTGTTTAGGTTTGTGGTGGGTGTATAAAAGAGTAAGTTTAGATTCTAGGTTACATTTTTTGCTTATGCTTAGACTTAACAACACGTTTTTGCAACGCTTAGGCTTAGGCTTAGGCTCAGGAATACGCTTAATCTACTGTTGCGCCCCTTAAAGTGACATTTACCTCATTAAGCAATATTTTGAGCTATATACCTGTGTGAATATTGGAAACTCAAGTGGCACAGGTGCACCCTACTGCCACTAGCGGATCCACTTAGGCGTATCCCTTCCCGTTAGAAAATTTTTTGTGATAAAGTGGTAACGCCCTTATAGCCTTTCTACCACAGAAAATTGGCACATATTTAAAACGTACAGTAAAAATTGCGTTTCATAACTTTTGCCAGCGCGTCAGAAGTTTCTGGATGCGCAACAGCTGCGTCCTGCGACACCTTTCGGTGCCCACAGTTTCAGCTAAACATTTGCCGTCAAAATCGTTGACGAATAGTTGGGCCAATATAGTTGAATTAAACGCAATCTGACCGCAGCCCTGACGTTACACTTGTTTGGTCAAAATTAGCGTTGGTGTTACTTTTGGGTATCTAGGGTTCCTGTGGGTAGATGCCGGTCAGATAAAACATTGCTGACGTGGGTGTATACTTGTGGGCAACAAATTCTAAAGAGTGGGTAGAATATTTATCAATGTACAGGATTTCGAATTTGGCTAAGAAACCAATAAAAATTTGTGGTTTAAAAAACAGTTAAATTTTTTGGCCCATGTAAAGATCAGGGGCGGAACGTTTTTTCTGTTGGACTACAATAGAGTAAGCTTAGACTTTAAACTTATTTTGTTTGGCTTAAGCTTAGGCTTAGGTTTAGGAATGACATCATTCTTACCCTGAGGCTTAGGCTTAAGCTTAAACATAGGCTTAGGAACATGCGCATATTTCTGTTCCGCCCTGTTCTTTACATTGGCCAAATTTTAATCATTTTTTTAGCGTTTTATTTGGATAAATAATTATTAATCTAGTGAAATTTGGTTTTTAGTCGGAATGGTTTGGACCTATTTATAGAACCTTCCTACAAGACGACGACAAAACCTATTCATATGAATTTTTCAATTTTCTTTCCCAGCTTTTCATACAAAACCTATGCTTTCGATTTTTGTTATCAGCCAGCGGTTAACTTAGCCTTCAAACAGGAACGATTGAAGTTTACTATTGAGGCAGATGTTACTTTAATAGGCGTCCAGGTTTCCGGCGGGTCTATGAAAGAGTTGGTTTAGATTCTAGATTACATTTTTTGCTTAGACTTAGGATTAGGCTTAGGAATACACTTTTGCAACTCACACTTTTGCAACGCTTAGGCTTAGGATTAGGCTTATAGGAATACGCTTAATCTACTGTTACGCCCGTTAAAGTAACATTGGCCACTATTGTTATAAGCTAATTGTAATTGCTAGTAGTTCAAGTTTGCTTACATCTGGGTGTGTTTTTTTTTTGGTGGTTTTTGGTGGTGGGTTGGTTTGTTTTTTGGGGTTTTTGGTGGTGTTTTTTTTTTTTTTTTTTTTGTTGTTTTTTTTTTTTTTTTTTTTTTTTTTTTTTTTTTTTTTTTTTTTTTTTTTTTTTTTTTTTTTTTTTTTTTTGTTTTTTTTTTTTTTTTTTTTTTTTTTATTTTTTTTTTTTATTTTTTTTTTTTGTTTTTTTTTTATTTTTTTTTTTTTTTTTTTTTTTTTTTTTTTTTTGTGTTTTTTTTTTTTTTTTTTTTTTTTTTGTTTTTTCACCGTTAATATTAATAAACTGTTTTCATGTGTTTCTACGGGTTTTAACCCAATTGCATTCAGCTATGTGATAAATTGTCTAGTAATTAACTCATTAGTGTCTCAGAAAGACAGTGAAAGATAGCTTACTCCGTCCCTGCGATCGCTGGGGGCGGATGTTTGTGCTACGTGCTCAGACTCAACCGATCTCAATCCGGATGCAGATGAGTTCCATACATCGAGCTCCGGTGTTCGGCAGGCGACTGACCTGCCGACACCGATGCCAAAAGCAGCAAGTGCACATAGTGGTGAGCAGGATTCTGCCAAGGTAAATCTCTACTTTTCTTCCGGTTGTATAGCCTCTTAATAGTGAAATTTTCAGTAAACCGAAACTCTGACATTAGGCAACTTATATTTGATTCAACTTTTAATTTTACTATGGTTTTTCTGTCATAAAAGGCTTTACCTCTTTTATACATTTACATTCTTTTAATAAAGTGTTCACAAAACCGGCGTAGTTCCTGTAAGCATACACAAATTGTCCCCGCGAAATTAGTATCCGATATTGAACCCACATTTTTCGACTACTTATCTCGAATAAGAGCAAAGTATACACATAAGAGTTATATGTATAGCCTGGGCTGATCTGCCCCTGGCAAGGTGGATGATTGTATGACAGGCGGACCGTGATTTTTCGCATTTCTTATAGTCAAAGTGTTTGGTCAAGTAACTTTAGTTAACCCTAAGTTAGTACTGCGCACTTACTCCTAAGCTTAGTTAAAACTTCTTAGCTTAAGTTATTATTCCCTTCGGGACGGTGCGCGGCTCGCCGTCATGCAGCCGGACGGGTCCGTCAGGTATCCGGTCATCCACCTGGTGTCTAATGTGCAAGCCGCTATCGCGGCCTGTTTTTTCGGCCCGGTTCCGTAGAAGTCCCCCATCTTTGTTGTGGTAGCGATTCTTGATATTTTGGTCCCGTGTAAGCCCACCGTAATAGCTGGGAGGTCCCGCCTTCATCTCTCAGGGTGGCAGTAAAAGGGCGTTTTATCGTAGCACCCCTTTCGTCGACGCGTCGTATCCTCCTACGGAACCGGACCCGCGGCTTTGCCGCCTGATAAAGGCGGCTAGGATTCGGCTGATCCACTCATAGGGGTGTATCTGATGAGTGTGATCACTCGGGGTCTAGGGACATCCGCCTGGTAGCCTGGCTGTCCATCGCGCGAAACCTGCTGGATGGAAACTCGTTGGTGGGATCCACGCTGGCGAGTTTCCTGAATGCGGGCGGGACGGTCACTCCTCGTCGGAGGTTCGGACTCTGTTTGTTCGCTCTTGTTGCATACACACTGGACCCTATGGACTTCGCGATTACCTCCAAGGATGTCGACCCAGGATGTACCCACTCCGGACATGGGAGACCTCTCGTCCTGGTTAAAGGTAACATCTAGTAAAGTTAAGGGAGCTGAGAGTGGGCAGCATTCAATTTCCACCTTTAGCTTTACAACATCGTTTGGAAAAAAACTTGAAAAGTGACTCAGGCAAACACTAAAAACAGCATTGTCATAACAGACCAGCCGTGTATATTTTAACGAAATTATTCGTAAATTAACTAACTTTTGCTAGACTACATTTTTTTACTACGAGTGCGTTTTAAAGTTAACACAATGACTGTTATAAAGAAACGGCATTTATGAATGAAACAAATAATTTATAAAGCGATAGAGTATAACGATATAATATATATTAATATATATCTGTATATACACATATATTGGATTTTTTCCGTTACCCCCACCAGCCCGCGTAAATAGCCCAGAAATGGATCAATTTTGAACATTTTTACATATTTGATCTTATCATAACCTCAACTAGTCATCGCACGCCTAAATTTGAAAAATTCCATTTTTAAGGCCTTAAGGTCCGTCATGGGATCCTAAAAAATTTTTTTCAATATATATTTATTTATTATTTAACTCAAATGGTGTACGGTCTATTGCCGGAAGCAAACCAATTGAGAAATCATCTCGTTTAGATGAGTCTTAAGCCAGGTTGAATTTTATCGAGTAAAAATGTAAAATATTTAGATATAAAGTTGTTTCGGTCTCTCTGGCATTTTAAGCTGACTAGAAGTCTAATGCTGTAGCCATGGAAAAGCATAACTTCAAGGAAGCAAAGGCGGAGAAAGGGTGAGAGGCGATGGGGCGCCCACGCTATTGGTCCAAACCGGCGAAACTTTTTCGGTCAATTTGTAAGTTTCGATCGGTGTTTTGAAAAAATGCTAAAGAAAGTTCAGTACAGAATTTGATTCATTACTGAAATATAATGTGACATATAGTTAATTCGTTTGCTAGTTCTATCTTAAGAACTAATATATTTTGTAAGATCCATGTACAAGTCGGAGCAACCACCCTCCATAGCCCCGTTTGGTGGGCCCACACCCCTAAAGGGACCACCACCTTAACTGGTCGAAACAAAAATCGCCGAAGTTTTAAAATGCGTCTGGCATCTCGCTTCGTTTCGCTTGCGAGTTTGTGAGCCACTCTCTGGAGTTTGGGGAAGTCCCAACTCAGCAGTCAAAAATCTTTGTTAAGTTATGTTTGTATTAAATTTTAGCCGATGCCTGTATATCAAAATGAGTATTTAACTTGAAAAAATTTTCATGATATAAAATACTAAAGCCCTATTCACACGTGCAAGTTTTCGCCGCGAGAAGTTTCAGCTGCAGCATGCACTTGCGCTTTTTGTCCAAACTCTGGTTCGACTAACGTGCAGCTGCAAATAATTCATTCAAAATCATAGCTAGGAATTTAGTTCACATGTGTCAATACCAATGCAAGTTCACTGAATTTATTGCAGCCGCTTTCTCATTGGCTGATTAAAAAATGCCAAGTTCTGCGTGCAATTTCCAGCTGCACAAGTTCTCGCAGCAAAAACTTGCACGTGTGAATAGGGTTTAAATGATTATTAAAGCAATAATTTTTTTCACCATAAAGTCAATAATACAAAAGGATATGAGGGTTTTTTAAATTTTGAAAATTAACGCTTAAACGCCCCTTTGATAAATTGCCGCTTGTGATAAATCTGTTTTCTATCGACATTTTGGTAACACAAAACGGGTGTTTCGTTTACGTTCACGTTGTTGTCGCCAAAAAAAAGTTTATAAAATTTTAAAATTGGTAACAATGAATTGCTGCTAAAAACAATAATAACAACAACGTTAAAATTGCAATGAAAATCACGCCTAATAATAAATATTAGTCAACGTGGTTGCAAATTTGTAACCCAAAAAAACATCCCTCGTCCAACAGCAAGAACGCTTGCGTAATTTTCCTAAAACTTTCTCAGACTCCTAGCAAGTTTACCGTGTTACAGCTGGAATGCCCAATTGAGCAGTGTTCCAGATGTTGTTGCTGCGCGCAAATTAGAACACATTTAGAACACACAATATACAGTTTGAAAGCCAATAGGACATGATGTAGTATGGAACTAAAGTTGTGTATAAAGTCAAACACAAATGTAACGAAAACAATTGTGAAATTTTTAGCCAGGTGTAAAATGACAGAAATATAGGGTTGCAAGTATGAAACCACGCATTTATCAACACCCGGGCCCATGTTACTTTAAGTGGCGTCCAGGTTTCTGGTGGGTCAATCAAAGAGTAGGTTTAGATTCTAGATTACATTTTTTGCTTAGACTTAGACTTAGGCTTAGGATTAGTCTTATGCGGCGTTCACGTTATAACTGGGGCAGCTTGGAACACGTTTTGTCCAATGTTGATTCGACGTCAACATAAAATTCTGTGATCCGAATTGCGGTTATGTAGACCAAATGTGAATGTCATATGACATTGGCTTACAAATCACTGATGTCGAGCGATGATCGTATACAAATAACCATTTGTCATATGATACTGCGGGACATTTATGCGAATATCATATGATATTCCAAAATTCTACTAAATATCATATGATATTTATACAGGACAATGGAATTTGTGCACGCTAAATAAAACAGTAAAAAGTCGGATAATGCAGCATTAAATGATTTCGCAAGTTGAATTAGCTTCTACCGTTCTGTTTCTCGCTAAGTTTTTCCCAAAATATATTCCTAAGTGCAAATAATTCAAATTTGAAATTTTAGTATCATATGACATTCTACAGTACAATCAAGCTAGTTTACCACAACTTTGCAGACATTTTCAAACATCATATGATACTCGCAGACAATATTTGGAATATCATATGATATTACAGTACAAACAGTAGATGTCACATCAGGATAACAGACAATTCAAATTTTTTGAATCTCATAGCGGATAAACGGTCAGACAAAATGTTACCAGCTATAGTCATAGGGACAAAACGTGTTCCAGGCTGCCCCAGTTATAACGTGAACCCCGCATTAGGAATAAGCTTTTGCAACGCTTAGGCTTAGGCTTAGGCTTAGGAACACATTTTGGCAACGCTTAGGCTTAGGCTTTCGGCTTAGGAACACATTTTGGCAACGCTTAGGTTTAGGCTTATGAATAGCCTTAATTTACTGTCTACGCCCCTGAAAGTAACATAGGCCAACATCCGTTATATAGTAAGCGGAATGTCGTTGATTTTTAGCAAGAATTGGAAATGATTTGACAAAAATTATTGTTCTATGTTAAATACAATTGTCTCGCGTTTGTACGCTTGAAACATTTTGCATGCGGCGCTATTTACATATTGCCTACACTGCTAAAAATGTTGAGTCAAAATTACTCACTCCGAAATAGGCCTTTCAAGACTGAAATTCGACTCCGCCAAAGTCAAAAGTGCGACGCAGTGAGTTGAATTTGACTCTGACGTAATCGAATTTGACTCAGTTTGTGTAGTCTCGTATAAAACCTATTTCGGAAATAGCCAATTTGACTCCCCATTTTTTGCAGTGTATACCTCCTCCTAAAACGCAAATTCGATTTTTTTAAACTAAAATAAATTTGTCGCAGTGCAAAGCACTTTACTACTTTAACGCAATTTATGCAATTTGCAATTATAAAATAATATATTTTTCAATGTCCGTCGTTTTTAGCGATACAAATCTGTCAAAAACTGACATCTCAACCGCTAGCGGATTCAGAGGGGCTGGACGTACGCCTCCCACCTCGTCTGGAAATTTTTTGGCAATAAAATGGTAAGTTAGCTACGCTACAATTTTATCCCTTCAATAAATTGGCACATCACAGAGTAAAAATTACATTTCATAACTTTGTCCAGCCCGGTTCCATTCAGAAATTTCTTGATCCACCGCTTATTTCAACCAGAAAAACGTAATATATGGGACAGCAATATGATTATAGGGGGCAAAGAAAAATTTTCTAAAACGTCATACCTTAAATATTAAAAAACCTTATGGTTCGACGGTCGAAATTATTGTTAACATTTTTGGTAATATCTTTATTATCTTTTAAAATATAACTTACTAGTAAAAATAACGTAATTCTTATAAAACAATGTGAAGAAGATTAGTAGCAATAAGAGAAAAAGGCCAATGTAAAGAACAGGGCCGTTACAGTAGTATAAGCGTATTCCTAGCCCAAAGGCTAAACCTAAACATTAGAATGAGCATATACTTAAACATAAGCCTAACCAGAAAATTAGTCTAAAGCTTAAGTTTTCTGTATTACAGTCCCGTTGAAAAACGTTGAGCACCTGATCTCTACATGAGCCAGTAAAAATCAGATGAATGAATGTAACTGACGTTGCTTTAAATCTTATCTTGTGACAAATGAGTTGTATCAAGAAATACAAAAAGAAAGCAAAAGCATAAAAAACAATAAAATAAATAAATAAGTATGCAATTACAGTAAAACAATACTGAGTATTCGAACCTGGGACTATGGTTAACATTTTAGATCTCAATTGGTTCCAGTATATCAAAGCTTTGGTTTGCGATGTGAGTCGACAAAAATTGTTTTATTATAAAAGCTATGGACGTTTAAGGTTACGGTATAGTTTACTGTGTCGGACGCCGCTGAGTGCCGCCACACGCCGCTATGCGTTGCTAACAAAAATATATAGGCCAATTCTATTTAGTGGAAATTTTAGCAAAAATTGCACTGTTCAACCCGCAGGCCCGCGGCGGCATGCGGCGAGTATATCACAATACTTATACGGTCTGTTAGAAGTTGATTGGGCCCAGCATATGCGGACCAACGCATTATAGTATGTGAAAGATCTGGACCAAAAATAATTAACCAGAGAGGGACCTTATCATTTTATCATCAAAAAATTTTCTGAGAGCGAAAAATAGTAAGGTAGGGGTAAATTTACCGTTTTATCAGTAACAAATTATGCCGGAAAAATTGTTTTTGAAAAAATTGGAGGGAAAAAAATTGCAAGGTAGGCAAGGGATCTTACCATTTTAACACGAAAAAATTTCTGACGGGGGGGCGTACGTCCCACACCCTTCCTCTGGATCTGCTTGTGGTAGGACTTTAGGCTCAGCTTCCAGGGTCCACAAACTGAGCCCAGGGAAAACCGATGCTCAGACATCTAGCCAGATCACCTTGCTGGGGGGGGGGCTAAAAATTTTTCAAGAGCGGCATTCAAGGCTTTTTAATAACTTACAAGCAAATTTGAAAATTTTCTAGGGGTCCAAAATTTTTCCAGGTGGGAGGTGGGCTGAGCCCCCCCTGGCCACCCCTTGGCTACCGGCCGGCTGATGGTTTAAAAATAGCTATTCAGTTATCTAGGTTGAATTAGTTAATGTCATACGACACACGCACTTTTAGGCTTGAACTATTTTTACCAGTTTTTGCAAATAATCCAGTTTTGAAGGCCAAACTCTAAATTTTGAATTTCAGCAGATGGCTGATGTAAAAATATAAGCGTCGTATCTCTCAAAAATGAACACTTTTAAAATCTGTGACACATCGAGACTTTCTGACATCATGGGCGTCAAATATTGCCATTTTTTCTTATTGTTCTATAAAATTCTACGCCCATGCAAAGATCAGGGGCAGAACGTTTTTCTGTGGCACTGTAATAGAGTAAGCTTAAGCTTTACACTAATTTTTGCTTGGCTTAGGCTTAGGCTTAGGCTTAGGAATATGCTTATTCTTACGCTTAGGCTTCGGCTTAGGCTTAGGCTTATGAATATGCTCATTCTTACGCTTAGGCTTAGGCTTAAGTTTAGATTTAGGTTTAGGAATATGCTTATAATACTATTTCGCCCCTGTTGTTTATATTGGCCAAAATTCTAAACCGTATTTACATTTTAAAGTCTAAGAAAATCTTACTGGATTCGATTTACAAATCTCTTTGACTTCGGTTAACTCTCACCATTGGTTCAATAAAGTGTTGCCTTAGGGTGGCGCTATAATAGTCGTACGCGAGATAAGTTTCATTAATATCAGAATTTTGAACGCCCCTTAACAGCAGCCAGTCCGGTTTCGTGTACTGTTTGTCGCTTTGTCGCCTTTGATCGACCATAACTCGTTCATTTTAAATAGCACAATAAAATGAAATTACACTTTGGTAAATGCCGTTTTAAGGTCTATAATATGTTATCTTATTCCGTCACTTACTTGTCGAACATTATACCGGTTCGTATGGCGTTTGCGACTGATTTAAACCGGCGGATGGGTTTCATTTGAACTTGTCGGGTAAACGTTGACGTGAGCCATTCACGAACTTCTTCCGGAACGCTGTCTGGACTGACTTCAGACAAATCATCGTCGTCTTCCTCACAAATTCGTCTAAAAACATTTTAAATTTCAATTTTAAAACTTAAATATTATTAAAATGATATAAGCCGTATTCATACGTGCAGGTTTTTGCAACAAAATCTTGCACGTGCACTTGCACACACAACTTTGGTCACAAAGCAGTTTTGAAGTTCTTGCAGTTGCAAAAAAATTCACTTGAATTCATGCTATTTTATTTAATTCGCACCCGTGAACGTCGTTGCAAGTCACTTGAATTTCTAGCACCTGCAGTTAGATTAGACAATACGAATGTTCGTTTGAAAATGCTTACAGCTGCAAGTATTTCGTGCAAGTTACATCTGTAAGTTCTCGCTGCAAAAACTTGCCCGTGTGAATGGGGATTTAATTAATAAAACTGTACACTCGTTAAAGGCGTAAGCAGTGGGGGAAGCTTTGAGAGCCGAATCGCCTCCACCCCTTTGCAATTTTTCGCTCATGGCATTTTAGAGACGTTTTCAGTTTGTCAAACAAAAAATCCAATTTCAAAATTTTATAGGTCATAAAAACATGTCGTTTTTAAAATCCTGGCAGCGCTCCAGTGTTCGTGCACAATTTGCCGTGAACAGTGTAAATATCGTATGCTAATCTGCTATTCAGACCAATCACTAATTGACTTACGCCAATTTTATTTGCACAGCTTAAAACAAACAGCAATTGAATAAGATTTGTCACATTCCAGTATATACTGCAGGGTTACTTTGGAATTCCGATCCCGGCTAAAATTGCGGCAAAATTTGACTTACGATTCCGATTCCGCTTCTGACAAAATCTAGTTCCGGTTGGAACCCTAATATACTGCACGTGCAATGACTTTGTATCAGTAGAGTGTCTGATGTAAAATGAAATAGGATACAATACTTAATTTAAAAGCGCCTTAGCCTAAACTAAAATACAATTTCACAAAATGGCACAAGGACCACAGTCAGTTGGCTTTTGATACAGGAAGTCCTACAAACGGACCACTCACGCTGCCAACGGCGTGGCCAGGGCGATGCTATCCGGGGTCAAAATATTACGATTTTGATGAAATTGTTTTTTGGTGTCTTTTAAGCTGGTATCACGAGAAACGTCGATTTCGACATTTTGGCCAATGTATAGAACAGGGCCGGAACGTTTTTCTGTGGGACTGCAATAGAGTAAGCTTAAGGTTTAGAGTAATTTTTGCTTGGCTTAGGCTTAGGCTTAGGTTTAGGCTTACGAATATGCTCATTCTTACGCTTAGGCTTAGGCTTAGGCTTATGCTTAGGCTTACGAATATGCTCATTCTTACGCTTAGGCTTAGGCTTAAGCTTATGCTTACGAATATGCTCATTCGTACGCTTAGTCTTAGGCTTAGGCTTACTAATATGCTCATTCTTACGCTTAGGCTTAGGCTTAGGCTTACGAATATGCTCATTCTTACGCTTAGGCTTAGGCTTAAGCTTAGGCTTAGAAATATGGTCATTCTTACGCCTAGGCTTAGGCTTAGGCTTAAGAATATGCTCATTCTTACGCTTGGGCTTAGGCTTAAGCTTAGGCTTAGGCTTAGTAATATGCTCATTCTTACGCTTAGGCTTAGGCTAAGGCTTACGAATATGCTCATTCTTACGCTTAGGCTTAGACTCAAGCTTAGGCTTAGAAATATGGTCATTCTTACGCCTAGGCTTAGGCTTAGGCTTAAGAATATGCTCATTCTTACGCCTAGGCTTAGGCTTAGGCTTACGAATATGCTCATTCTTACGCTTAGGCTTAGGCTTAAGCTTAGGCTTAGTAATATGCTCATTCTTACGCTTAGGCTTAGGCTTAGGCTTACGAATATGCTCATTCTTACGCTTAGGCTTAGGCTTAAGCTTAGGCTTAGAAATATGGTCATTCTTACGCCTAGGCTTAGGCTTAGGCTTAAGAATATGCTCATTCTTACGCCTAGGCTTAGGCTTAGGCTTACGAATACGCTCATTCTTACACTTAGGCTTAGGCTTAGGCTAGGAATATGCTTATACTACTGTTCCGGCCGTGTTCTATACATGGGCCGACATTTTGTGCAGAAAGTCACTTCACTTATCCAAAATCCTGGCCTACGCCCACGGTCATTGAAAATGGATTTACCTGGTTTCGTCCATGTACGCCGTTTCGAGTACCAATGCTGCATATTCAAGATTCTTCTTGAGATCATCGACAGGTAACTCGCCACGGTTCAGCTGATGTAGGATGTATCGCAATCTAAAACCAAAACACATCACTAAAAAGCTACGAATTGCAGTTTTTAGATGGTCGAACCAGCGAATGAAAAATTGAAAGTTATTAATAGCAAATTTTTCTCAATTGACTCTGCGTGTAAAAGTGAGTGAAATTTGAAATAAATTTGAAATCGTAAACCAATGTTGTCAAATGTGTAAGCAAATCATCGGTTTAAAGTTTTCAAACTCATTAATTATTGTTGTTGTTGAACTCAAAATTAGTAGAAGAGTAGAGCAAATCATATGCGAAAAATGTTATGAATTTTGAGTCTCAGCATTCTCTGGGTCGAAAGTAATGCAAGACCGATCACCAACTGGTGATAGGTGCTGTGCTACACACATTTGAAATAACGTTTAATTCGACGGATAATTGCCGTACCGGATATATATCAGTAACGATGGGTGGCCGAGGGCGGGTTAAATATAAAAACAGTCCGTAACAAAAAAACAGGAGGTACTCTCTGGAGAGGCTAAATAAATATCAGCCCCCCTCTTATTCGGGTCACTACTGTAACAAATGTTTAAAAGCTTAACCTAAATATGTTAACAGAAAAATATTCCCGTGTGCAGAGAACAGGTTGCAATCACAAACGTAAATATAATCCAACGAGCAACCATATTAAACGAAGACAACAGTAAAATTAAATTTTCAATTTACCGAATACTCGTAGTTGAAATTCGAATTAAATTAAAGTATTTGTTTTGATTCACAATTTCAGCAGCATCCTCGTGGTCAGCCGCTGGCTTAACACGCCGATCATGACTCGTAGGGCTATTTTCAGGGATTACACCAATGCTGGTAGCCCTTGACCTATGGGGCACACTGGCACTACGACACAATTCCCCTGCGACACATTTTCGTAACGCTTTTGTTCGAGGTAGAATTGCTGGACTTGTTGTTTTACTCATATTTGAGTAAATTAAACTCTAGATACAAGCATTGGTTAGCTAAAATTATTAAGTTTATAAATTTTCTAACTTTTCATTGAACTTTTAGTTATACGATGTTAATTAATGCCTGGGTTTCTGAAACCTTACTTAAGTATTTACTTAAATTATACTTACGTAATTACTTAAGTCGCCGACTTAAGTAAATACTTAACATTTTAACAAAAACGCAAAATGTGAGCCATTGTTATAACAAACATTAAAAATTTTGTTTTATATTAAAAGAGGCGTCATCAGTCTTTAATGTCAATAGACCAAGCTAAGTATACTTGAAGTGTTAATCTGTAATATACCAAATTTGTTCAGCGACTTTAGTGTTTACTTAACTTAAGTAAGCTTTTAAAAACGACAAAATGGTTAAATAATTACTTAGCACGTACTTTAAGTACACTGTCAAAAATGGTGAGTCAAATTGACTCTATCCAAAATAGGCTCTACGAGCCTGCACAAAATGAGTCAAATTCGACTCCGCCAGGAGTCAAATTCGACTCTCTGCCGGAGTCAAATTTGACTCAGTTTGCATAGTCTTAAAAGGCATATTTTTAAGACAGTCAATTTGACTCACCAATTTTTGCAGTGTAGGTACTAAGTCGTACTTAAGTAGGATTTCGGAAACGCAGAGACCCTGGGCATTTCAAGGGTCGGCTCTGAAAAGCCATATATTAACAACAGGAAAATTTTATGCTGGTTTAACTCTTTCATTCCACCAGTTCACAACTCCAACTGAAACCGTCGTTTTCGTGCAGGTGTTGAGAGGCAGGCGGATATTCGAGCAACCACGAATCCCCGCGGAAAAATTCTTGAGTTGTCTCTGATAAATAATTCAAAACCTACGCCTAATCCTAATTAATTGAAATTTCAAACATTTCGCCTTTAGAACTTGTACCTCTGTTCTCAATTGTGGCTGCGTTTGCAACGCTTATTAGCACAAAGCAGTGCACGTAACATGAACACTAATAAACAATTTGAATAAAGTTCGCAAATTTTCACAATTCCTTTGAGGTGCCTTTAAATTTAATATACATTCGCAGTTCGCAGCAAAATAAACTTAAATATATATATATATATATATATATATATATATATATATATATATATATATATATATATATATATATATATATATATATATATTTGCTACTTAAACCAGCTTTTTTACTGCCTTACGCAAAATTCATAAATAAAAACTTCGGCCAATGTTACTTTTACGGGCGTAACAGTAGATTAAGCGTATTGCTAAGCCCATGCCTAAGAATTGCAAAAATGTGTTCCTAAGCCTAAGCAAAAAATGTAATCTAGAATCTAAACCTACTCTTTTATAGACCCACCAGAAAACTGGACGCCCCTAAAAGTAACATGGGAGAAAATTTCTATCTGAAATGAGGGGGATAAGGAATACCGTTCTTTGCAATTATTTCCCCCTTGGCCATGTTACTTTGAGGGGCGTCTAGGTTTCTGATGAGTCTATCAAAGACTAGGTTTCGATTCTAAATTATATTTTTTTGTTTAGGTTTAGGCTTAGGCTTAGGATCACGTTTTTGCAACGCTTAGGCTTAGGCTTACACTTAGGAACACGCATAATTTACTGTTACGCTCCTTAAAGTAACATTGGCTTCCCCCTTTGTACGTAATGCGATATCATTATGCCAAAATTAACCTATTTAACGCCATACCATTGCTCAAAACGTTTTAACCGATCGGTCATCTCGCCCACCATCACTGTTGTGTTAGGTTATACCGTCCCAAAATAAAGTCCCGCCTACAGCCCCTACTGCCAAACAATGGCGGACCCAAAAATTTTCGACTCGGCCGCGCTGGTATTAGTTATGCAATTTTTACTGTATGCTATATATGTGCCAATTTTCTGAGACAGGAAATTATAACACAAAGGGACATTACCATTTTATCACAAATTGATGCCGGGCACAAGCCACCTCCCCCGTGTTCCCCATGGAACCGCAAATGCTGCCAAATTATACTTCAGCATACAAGTGTAACTGTGCTTGGGTCAATATTTTAGCCAGTAGAATATGCAAATGACCATCAACCGCTGGAGATGATCTAATGGTGAAACAGCAAGTTTTAAGCAACCTTGTTCAAACGGTTCAAGCGTTCCATAGACTAATAACCCTCTTACACTGCTATTAATCACCCGTATGACACGACCCCAAAGGGGCAGCAGGGGACCCCCAAACATTAACGGTATGACCTCGGGTAAGTTTAGAGTTGTTCAGTGTCGCTAGCGGTTTAGACTCCGGCGTAGATTTGGGCTCATGCTTAGAAACGGGTTTTAACCTTACAGTTAATACTTCGCTACGATGCGGTTTATGCTAAATGCTGGTAAACAAGCTTAGCATTTAGACGGGAGCCATGTTTTTTTTCCAAAGAAATAATCCAGAGAGGGGGGCTTCGCAAGGCGTTGCCTCCTTTTATGACAATCGTGATTTTGAAGCAACTGGTGACAGGAACTTTTACCCATTTGGTACCATGTGCCTGTAGTTTTGTTAAAAATCGATTTAAATGTAATACTAAATCGCTGTATATATACGTATATATATGTATATGTATATATATAATATATATACTGTAAGCCAAACGCATTTCCGTTTGTGACGATCCGTATGCTGTTAAACCAGTAACAGTTTGACCAAAAAAATCAAACCTAAAACCGTGGCGCCTGTATAAAAGGTCTCTCAACGGTATTGGAAACCAGAAATTTATGACAGAAAATTACAGCGTATTTTTTCCCACTGGTTTTCATCAAAACAAACATACCGACAAACGTGCCACCGACACGGTAAAATGTGTACACAATATGCAAACCAGGCCAAAGCCAGAGTGCGGACCGGAAGCCAAGGGGAAGCAGGGGTGGGTCTGCCCCCCGTAGAAAATTTGTTCCTCTGAAAATTTTCAACCTGGTTTGTAAGTCAGCGAAAACATTTGAATGCCCCTTCTGAAAAAATGTTTAGCCCCCCTAGCAAACTGAGCTGGCTACGGGCTTGCCAGAGTGGGGCCCATATAAACCAAACGCCGCTATGGAAATATTTGGACGTTCTCTTAGAAACGTTTTAACCCAATTGTCAATTACATGTATCCCCCCGAAAATTATCTTGATTTTTTTGCGCGTCCCCGCTACTACGTTGAACTGACCGTGGCACGTCGTAAGGTAAACTCCCGAATTTGAGATTCAACGATGGTCTCACCAGGTTATATAAATATTGTAGGGGTGTAAACCAAAATTTTTCACCGCTGACATATTTTTTATGTCTGAAATCAATTTTTGACAAAATTGGATGGGACGCACACACACCGCCTTTGATCCCCCCGACCGGTCTCTGGTTAATACGTTTCTGGTATCAAAAGGTTTCGGTAGTCGACTAAAAAATTCCACTGTACGGTTGTTAGTGTATTTCTGCCGGTAGTCGAATCACAGTCGTGGGACAGAAAACGGTTCACTGTAGCGGTTCGAAAGTGTAAGGGTGGGGCATGCACTTCCCTATCAGCCCTGTTATGCTGAAAATTTTCAAATTGTTCATCGAAAACTAACAATGTGTATTTTATTCCCATAAGTAATAAAGTTGAATTTTAGCATTTTGGCAAATCTTAGCTTGTCGTAGTATGACCGGTATGATCGTAACAGCCAAACACATATTTTTGTTATACTTGGTTTTGGTTGAATTGACAAAAATTCAACTGAAACCAGAAAAAAGAGTACACTGTAAATCCCAGTGAGTTGATTATAACTCAGAATGAGTTGAATCCACTCATAAGCCTGAGCTCTGAATTAGATCTTTCAGAACTCAGAATTCTGAATTGATTGAACTCATTCTGAGTTAATTAATCAACTCACTCGAAATTAAATAAGCTCAGAGTGAGTTAATATTTAGTGCTATTAACTCAAAAATGACCAAAAATAACTAATTCTCTCTCTGAGTTGATTCATTACCTCACTGGAATTTACAGGGTATCAAGATAAGTCGTCGGCTGACAACTCGTCGACCGACAACTTGTAATTCGAAATTTCATTGATTCGACAATTCGTCACTCACTCATCGTTGTGCTTAAGCGTACACTTAGTTTTAACATTAATATAAGAATTATGTTTAGATTTATTTGTATTTATTTATAGGTTTTCGGACACTGTTTAGTGACAAGTTTATCGGATGACGAATTGTCTACCAAGTTCAGCTTGAGATAAGATAGTTTACGGATCGTAGTTAATGCAATCATTACGGCGGGTCTTAATTAAAATTAAACGCCTACATTCTTATGCGTTTGGCACCTGTGCCCCATTAGCAGTCGGTTTTCAAACGGCCAGCATTCAGCTCAGAATCGGCACAGAAGTAGAGCAAATCAAACGTGAAAAATGTACTTTAAGCTGAGCTTATTACGAGCCTTGGTCAGCCTTAAAAACAAAGCGAGTTGATGAAATTTATGTCTTACATTAAGCCGAAAATTCACACGTGCAAGTTTTAGCTGCGAGAACTTGCAGCTGCAAATTACACACAGAACTTGGCATTTTGTCATCAGCCAATGAGAAAGCGGATGCAATAAATTTTGTGAATTTGCATGGTTACTCACACATGTGAACTACATTCTTAGCTATGATTTTTCATGCATTATTTGCAGCTGCAAGTTCTCGTAGCAAAAACTTGCACGTGTGAATAGCGCTTTACAGTAACTTGGATGTCATACCAGTGGTGCTACATGAGAAAACCAAAATTAGTTCATGTTCCAAGAAAAATTAGTGGTTTAGGCGTACAGAAAATTGAATTCCGAAGCATTGTCAGTCTATGTAGGAACCAGGACTTCAGACCTTTCAACTAAAGCAGCTGAAAAAACGGACCTCCAGAGCAGGAATCGACATCTCAGCCAACGGATTCTAGAGCGAACACTCTACCGCTGCGCCCCATTGTCGGCCTCTCCCACTGCATTTTTCGTCAACAATATGTGTCGACCGTATGCAGCCAGCTAGAATACATACAGTGCACAGCCACTATATTGCATTTGCACATAACGGACAATCATGTTTCACATGCGTACAGGCATGACTTAGGTCAAAGCAATAAAACTTAATTGAAATGGTGGCTAAAGTTAATATACGGATTGGATCTGTATCCAGGAACTAAGTCAGTCGTTCTAGCTTTTTAGGAATGCGTTTATATGGTAGACAAAATTGTTACTAGATATAGCGATACAAATTGAACCAAACTAATTTTGAACAGACGTACTAAACCGTCCCCAAAACTCGACAACACTGGCCGATTTAAGGGGGACACCCCGGACTATGCCCTCTCGAACTTTTGCCACAAGTTGTAGTATGGTTTATCGCTAAAATGACGTTTGGCTTATCGTTCGCTTCGATCAATAGTTTTTCATTATTATATCTCGAACGCCGTTCAATAAATTTCTTAAACCGCCACGAGGTTCAGAATCAAAAACTTTATATTTTGATTGCACTGAAACTTGTACGCCCGATATTAAGATGGATAGCTCAACGTGTTAGATGACACTAACCATATCTTATGGTTCCAAAGGCGCACTGGAAACCCGCAAAAATATTCCTAACCTCTATGGCTAATGTAAAGAACACGGGTGGAACAGTATTATAACCATATTCCGAAGCTTATGCCTAAGCCTAAGCCTAAACGTAATAATGAGCATATTCTTAAGCCTAATTCTAAGCGTAAGCCTAAATCAAGTAAAAAATTAGTCTAAAGTTTACTCTATTGCAGTCCCGCAGAAAAACGTTCCGGCCCTGATCTTTACGTGGGCCACCTCTATTGGCTCATTGTTCCACACACAGTTACCTTGATTTATAGTTACATTTTAAATTTTTTAATAAAAATCAAACACAGAGAGCGTAATTTGATTAAAACTTAATTATATTTTGAAATAAATTTCAAATTTTGAACCATTATTTGGCGCAAATATTTGAGATAAACATACGACCCATTCCAATGATTCATGTATCAAACCAAAAAATATTAATATACGAACCAAGCTAAATCAGCTAATCACCTCTTAATAACGTTAGACTGAGTAGTGTATACTACTTATTAATCCGTCTAGCAGCAACAAAACCACGGCGAAACGGCATATAGAGTGCGTTCTGGCTTCTAAATTAGGGATATTTAGGTCCAAAATGGAAATTTCTGGTCTGTATTCTCAAACAGCTGTAACATGTGTATCCAGTTGACTATGAACATTCAACATGAGGAAAGGGTCAATTCCCATAGCCAGCACAACATAGTACTGTAGAACTCTGAATAAAAGGACAACAAAAGGAGTCCCCGTTTTGAGTCCCAATTCAATAGGAGTCCGTATTTCTAATAAGAGTCCGTAAGCGGATAGAGTTTACAAGTCATTTTATGAATGTACAGACAACATACCCAAGCAGAAGAATGAAACAGACTGCTTATATATGTAACAGACACAACCTTCGTTAGTTTCATTAAATATCGACAAAAAAGCTTTGGAAACACGGATCCAACTACGTGTTATAAGCTGAATTAAAAATAAATAACAGTCTGTAACCGAATAAACAGGGGGGTGGGGGCTTTGGAGACACAAAATAAATATCAGACCAACCCTATTATTTGGATCTCTACAGTAGGGGGTGTATACGTTTGTAGAAGATTTTTATTAAGATATTTCATATACTGACATACGGACTAAATTTTTTCGAACCATCTAAAGATCAGGGGCGGAACGTTATTCTGTGAGACTAGAAAAAAATAAGCTTAAGCTTTAGACTAGTTTTTTGATTGGCTTAGGCTTAGACTTAGGCTTAGGAATACGCTCATTCTTAGGCTTAGGCTTAGGCTTAGGCTTACGCTTAGGAATACGCTCATTCTTAGGCTTACGCTTAGGCTTAGGCTTAGGTATAGGCTTATAATACTGTTCCGCCCCTGTTCTTTACAATGGCCAAGGCAACAAAATAGGACTAACTGGTTGAAGTTGCTTGGTGCTACGCTACACGACAGCGATTATGATTCTGAGAGAATTATAATTACTTAAAATAATCAAGCCAGAAATGTTCAGTCTGGTGCTAAAAATTACGCCTTAGGCAAACGTAAGTTTAGGACACATAACTGCCTGTTTCGCTTTGTGGCATATCAGTGAGTTAAGCCTAATTTATAAATTTATGCTTCTAAAAAAGTTTCGTTCGGCTTAAAAATTATACAAAAATACCGCATGCCGCTCTGAAATATTTTTTAGAATTTGATACCATTTAGAGCTTTGTCTTGTCCTGTACTAAAATATAACAGACATTCGTAAAAGTCTGCCGCATCGTATACGTAAAATGTGATTATTTTCACTCAAAAATAGCACTAAACCACAATATTAATACTTAAAATCGTGACAGCTGCTGTCTTAAAATTGCTTTTAAGTCAGAGTTTGTTTTAGCTTTTAAAACATTCTTTTATTTAAACTTAAAAACATTATGGACCTTTAAGAGGATACGTATACAATGTTAATTGATAACCTAAAAGTACCGATAAATAGGTATTTTTCATTATCTTTCTTACTATTGTTTCTCGTTTTTTATCTATACATCATGGGCCCGCAGCCAAGAAGAGAGGGCAGGAAAGGCAAAATTTTGCCCCGTAGAAAGTTTTCAACCTTGCTTGTAAGTCATTGAAAACCTTTGTATGCTCCAAATGCAAAATGTTTAACCCCCTTAGCAAGGTTAGCTAGCTCCGGACCTGCATACCAGGTAGCAACTTAACATTCAATCGAATGCGGGTATAGGGAACGAATTTGAAGCAGAGTCCAAGTATTTTTAGCCGAACGCCAAAATGAGCATTTGTAAGCTTGAGTTAAAATGGAGTCCAAATTGAAAGGTCAAAAAGTTTAAACGTTCGCTACACAAACATATTATGTGAAAAATATAAGACCTTTTGTAGTGTACACCCACTTTTAAGCGTAAAATTTAGGCTTAGGCTCAGGCTTTAGGCAAAACTTTTGCTAAACCAAACCTGATGCATACCCGTATCTCTGAGGGAGCAACAGCGAATAGAAGAAAACCGAATCTATCCACAGTTTCCGGTAGATTTTGGAACGTTTTCTAATCTTTTCTAAGAATGCCAATCTGTCTTAGAACAATTTAGGGAAATTAGCTAATACGGGGTTCACGTTATAACCTGGGCAGCTTGGGACACGCGTTGTTCCTATTAGACTATTGGGTAAACATTTCGTGACCCGAATAAGAGGGGAGACTGATATTTATTTGGAATCCTTAGAGGGTACCCCCTGTTTTTCGATTACGCACTCTTATTTCTTTTCAATCCGCCCTCCGCCACCCTTCTTCGCTACTGATATAAATTCGGTAATGTAACTATCCGTTGAATTAAGCGTTTATTAGTGTTGTGTCTGTAGCTTGAGCGTAGGGATAATTAACATTTATGAACTTTAATTAGGGTTTCTGCTCCGGATATAATGTGGATCCCGCATAAAATCGCTATAGAGTGATAAAATATTAGGGGAGCAGTATTTATTGCCGCTTTCCGGAGTGAGTCTTATGAGTTGCTGTTTGCGTCCGTTTGATGTTTGCCGTCATAGACACCCTTGGGCCCGTAGATAAATGGAAACCAAAGCGGCTAAGTCCCTATAAACTTTTACCCCTTAAAACGATTTATCCCCGCTTGTAAGTTTGTCATTTAAACCGCATGTCTCTCCGAAAATTGTTTGCCCTTCGAGCTGATTGAGCCGGCTACGGGTTCGCATCGCTCGCCTACTCAAAGTTGCCTAATTACTGGTTACTCTAGTTGTTATCACGAAGCCAATTTGAGATGCATCAAACTTCGTAGGACAACTTAAACATAACGTTGCGGTTTAATAAATTAACGACCCGCAGGTTCAATAAATTATCGACCCACAGGTTTAATAATTATCGACCCACAGGTTTAATAATTATCGACCCTCAGGTTTTAGTAATTATCGACCCGCAGGTTTAATAATTATAGACCCGCAGGTTTAATAATTATCGACCCGCAAGTTTAATTATCGACCCGCAGATTTAATAATTATCGACCCACAGGTTTAATAATTATCGCCCGCAGGTTTAGTAATTATCGACCCGCAGGTCTAATAATTATAGACCCGCAGGTTTAATAATTATCGACCCGCAGGTTTAATAATTATCGACCCGCATGTTTAATAAATTATCGACCCGCAGGTTTAACCCTTTCAGTCATAGAGTATACTATAAGCAAAAAGGGACAAAACATAATTTTTGGAGGGGGTCCGGGAAAGCATGGCACGACCCTGGAGCTTTATGTAAAAATAGTGCAATTTTAAACCGGGTTTAGACTTATGGTCCACTTTTAAACCTACAAGATTACATAGCTAGCGCAGTGTAAATAATTTAAACTCAAGTCGATCAAAGCCATTGTTATAATGCTAAATCTGGACAAAACAAATCGTCAAAACCGGCTTATGTAAAGAACAGGACCGGAACAGTAGTATAAGCATATTTCTAAGCCTAAGCATAAACCTAAGCGTATGGATGAGCCTAAGCGATAAGCCTAAGCCCAAGCGTAACGATGAGCATATTTCTAAGACGAAGCCTAAGCGTAAGCCTAAGCCTAAACCTAAGCCTAAGCCAAAATTTTAGTCCGAACCTTAAACAGACTCTATTACAGCCCCTATGAAAAACGATCCAGCCGAGTTCCATACCAGGGTGCCAAACCAATTCAGCCCTAGCATCGAAAGGCCCAATTGCACTAAAACAAATTATAGACGCACCGTCAGCTAATAATAGCTCTCATCAAATTACGCGACTGTTTTAAACTATTTTACCGTTGAAATGTTTGAATAAACTACATGAATTATGCTGGCTAGACAACTAAATGGAATGTTCGATATGCAACGGAACCGAATACTTCTAACAGGCAAAGACTACGTTTCCAATTTTATGAACAATAACCAGTGTTTCTGAAGGGAGGGTGGTGACCGGACACTCAAATTTGACCCAAACTGCCCCTTAAACGTGCCGGATAATAGTGATATACCCAGATTTTTAATAGATGTGCGTTTGTTCCTAATTTTTGGTGATTTAGACATTCACCTTTCTTACCCTCGAGTTTGAATTTCTGAGCAGCCAGCATTAATAATCAGTATATGCTACCATATGTGTTTGGCACAATGGCCCATGTAAAGATCAGGGGCGGAACGTTTTTCTGTGCGACTAGAATACAGTAACCTTAAGGTTTACACTAATTTTTTTCCTGGTTTAGGCTTAGGCTTAGGCTTAGGCTTAGGAATATGAATATTTTTACGCTTAGGCATAGAATAAGGCTTAGGCTTAGGCTTAGCAATATACTTAGTTTTACGCTTAGGCTTAGAATATGGCTTAGGCTGAGGCTTAGGCTTACAAATATGCTTATAATACTGTTCCGCCGCTGTTCTTTACATTGGTCGGCACAGTTAACTTGTTCTCAAGGCTTCAATATCCACAGTTCTATATTTAGGCTTGGTCCGTCATTTGAGCCGTTTTGAGTTCAAAATTTTAAAATGTAACCGGTGACCGCAGAACAGGTTGCGATGGTTCCACCCTGGCGTACAAAGACGGTCATTAAGAAAAATGAACCCTGATGTTTGGGGCCATAGCCCTATTAACCAGTTCAAGCAGAAACGTTATGGTTTTATATGTGTCTGGTTTATCAATCGCTTCGATCGCGGGGTGTTTGCAATCTTATATATCGAGGGAATTCGTTGCAAAACTCCGGATTCGCCCCCTGCAAATGATACTTCAACGTTATACCTAAAATATGCGCCGTGTCACGAAAAGGATGCTGTCTTCGTGTGGGGTGGGCGGTCGGGAGTAAAAAATTTTTTACCCCCAACAACCCACCTGTCTCCCCGTCACGAAAACGATGCTGTCTTCGTGTCGGGTGAGTTGTCGGGGGTAAAAATTTAATTTTTACATAAAAAAGTTTACCCCTGACAACCCCATCTCTCTCCCCCTTATCTAAACCGCCGTTTGACCATTTTAACGACAAGCTGTCAAGAATACAAAGCTGACTTCTGGCACGCAAGGTTCTCTATGCTGGTGGCCGGGCCACTGTGCACCACCGTGTTCCTTTATTGCATAAACACCGCCCTTGGGTTGAAAATACCATAAACCATAGAATTCTGTTGACAAGGACTGGTGAACCTTAAATGAGGTTAATTTCTTCGAAATTCGTTCAGTTTAGATTTAGACTCAATCCTTCCATCGTTTTGTGCCCCTGAATTTTTAACTTTTCCTTAGAAACTCGTAAAGTAGCATCGTTGGCTAAAACAGCTGTCAGTCGAGTGACTGGTCAGTTAGCCATGAAATCAAATTTAAAAAAAAACTTGCACAATTTGCTTGCTCAAAAGCGTACGTAATCGCTACGCTCGTGTTAAGATCCTACAAAATGTTAATATTTACAGCAAACTGTGTACACAAAATAAAGGCGACAATGCGTAGTGTTTAACAATTATTACGCGTTATATACGGAGTTGAAAATCAAAACAAGACCTCATAGCCAGCTCGTGTCCAGGGACGGGAGCAGGTACTCCCATACCCCCATTGAGGGGACGCCAGTCTAAGAGGGTACCCTCATCCTGAGAAGTTTTTAAACAAATAAATTGAAAAATATTTTGATCATCGCAAGGGGCCCACACCTTGTAATTTTGGGTCGCCCACCCGAGGCTGCTCCGCCACTGCTCGTGCTCGAGCCTCAAACTATCACAGTCGAGCGGTGCTAGCAAACGCCTTCCAACACTGAGTTCAGGGTTCAAATCTGAACTTGAAATTTAGATATCAGATGAAATAGAAAATATTCATGCAGCAACGGAAAAAAGGTTTGAAATTCATTTCATACCGCATATCGATTAATGACAGTAGCAATGCTTACCTTGCCGCAGTCAACCGGGATATCCGGTCAAAATACGCCATCCATCTGCATCCGGTAAGATGCCGCACACTATGCGGAAGTAGTGTTTTCGAACCGTTCGGTATAGGGCTTGAATTTAGACTACAGCGTACACTAGCGTAATTAATTTCACATGCAGTTAACGTCCGTCTTGATTGCATAATAAGTTAAAAATTCTAGAAAAAGATTTAAGCCAATCACACCAGCGGATCCAGTGCGAGGATCAGAAATGAAATCTTTTGTGAAAAAAAAATGATAAGGTCCCTACCTTACAATGGTTTCCGCTTAGAAAATCGACATATATAGCATATCAGTAAAATTTGCGTTTCATAATTTTGGTCAGCGTGCCTTCTCTGCGATCAGCGATTTTTGGATCCGCCGCTATCCAATGTACACTTTTTGGCTATTGTGCACATTTTCCTATGTTACATAAAGAAGTTAGCATGACCTGTTTTAAGCTTCCGAAAGAACACGCCTGATTAGCGTTGTAGAACCAAAACCCAATATGTTTCAAAAGCAATTAATACCGCTTGTGAAATTCTAACAAGCGCTATTCATAATACGCGGCTGCAGGCCTCCGGCAAACTCACATCGCTAGGGAGCTAAAAACTTTTTCAGGAGCGGCATACAACGGTTTTCGATGACGTACAAGCAAGGTTGAAAACTTTCTATTGGGACTGACAATCTTCCAAAGGGACTGAGTCTCCCCTGGTCCATTTTTGGGGCTACGGATCCGGGTATCCGTAATAAAACTTTTAAGATGGGGATGTGTGCTGGTGAATCGACCAAGTTTGAGTTCGGATACGCGTGTTTGGAAAAATTTGAGTCAGAAATTAGAAAATCTTCGGTTGTGCTAATATCTCGGCCAGTACATCTTAGAAAAAATAACCACAATTTAGAAGGAGTCCAGGAAGGATTTATCCTACGAACATTCCTTAAATTCTATTTTTTTGTTTAGGCTAATATGAGTAAAAAGTATCTGTAGAAATCGAATATTGCAGCTCACTCGTGTTATGTGGCAACAGGAGAACTAGGCTATTGTAAAAGAACATGGGAAACCTTAGTTTAGTATAATCTAACGGGGTTCGATTGCCTATTCTACAACGGATTGGGCCATTCTAACGGCGTTAGTTTGGTCGGAAATTTGGTGTATCTCTAACGGGGTTACAGTGCACGGTTAGAATTTTGGTAAACTGGGAGTGTAATTCTAACGAGGTTAGGATTGCACGGATCTTCTGGGAAATTGTGATGTTGTGGTATTTATGAGCCAGTGGCTGGATTAAACAGATTCAGGCGTAGGTCATAAGGATTCCGGATCAGGTTACAGGTGGGATGTTGTACACGTATCTTACTTGTTAGTACTCGGTGTTATAAAGTATTCGGGTGGGGAAGTAAACATTACCCGGCCGCGTCATTGAATCTGAGCGATACGAATACATCGAGAGAGAACAAATTCAGACGTGTGATTCAGGATCCTTTAGCTAGCGAAAATCACACAATCTCACAGTCGCGTAGAGCCTATTTCGGAGAGAGTCAATTTGACTCACCATTTTTATACAGTGCCATAAGAAGACTAAATTGACTTAGTGATACTAATAATAGTGGGCAACATATTTATCTGGTATATGAAGCCTTTTTGCCTACGCCGCTACTACGTTTATTTTAAGAATGCCAATTTCAAGACGAGCAGTTTTTGACCTTATTAGTGTAAAATCCAGTGTTGCGGTTTAAAATATAATTTCGTTTTTAATTTTGAAATATAATTTAATTTGTAACCATGCCGTTGGGTTGATATTTTTGCTGGTTTTGCCTAAAAACGTCAGGTTAAATTAGGTTAAATATTCATGAATATAAAGGACTGCTATGGTACAGCACCTATACAAGCAATAAGCTATTTTATGGTACAAATTGTGAAAATGCGTGTACGAAATAGCGAAATATGATGTGTTTCACTAAGGAATACGAAACATTTCAAATTTTGACGCCAATGTACAGAACAGGGTCGTAACAGTAGTATAACCATATTCCTAAGCCTCAGCTTAAGCCTAAACATAATCCTCAGCTTAAGCCCAAACCTAAGCCTAAGCGTAAGAATGATCTTATACCTAAGCCTAATCCTATTAGCCAGTGGAAAAAATTTGTATTAAGTTTATATCTTACTGAATTCATTTGCAATCCCGCAAGAAAAACGGTTTCACCCCTGATCTTTATATGGGTCAATTTTCAAAATACTGTTACCCCTGAAATGTCCAAACTCGTGGTTATGCCCAGTACAAATTCTCTACAAGACGTGAGAGTAACCTCGCACGCGAGCGTCAAGTATTTGAGTTGCATATCTAAGCCTTCGTGTTCAATGTTACTCAATTCCTTTTATGAACCGTTCCTCAAATCCCGAGTCTCCTATCACTCATCATTGTTATAGCCTTAGGTTCTATTTCTGAACTTGATAACAAAGTTTGGTTAAATGGTTTACAATTTCAAGAATCAAAGGTGTTAAAATATGCCTGACTGAACAGTATTGTTGGCATTTGTGGACATTAAAGTTAACCAATCACAGTATTGTTGGCTGTTGTGGACATTAAATTCAACCAATCCCAGTATTGTTGGCTTTTGCGGACATTAAAGTCAACCAATCACAGTGTTGTTGTATTTTGTGGACATTAATGTCAACCAATCACAGTATTGTTGGCTGTTGTGGACATTAAAGCCAACCAATCTCGTTGAACCTTCAAACTTTATGAAACGATGATTGGTTAAAAGGAATCACATTTGCGTTAGAAAATTAAAAGGGGGCCGGGGGAGCCGGAACACGGCCAGACTATAGCTGGTAAGTTGTCGTTGTTGGAGGGTGTGTCTGGTTTGTCTGCTGTTTTTTTTGTTTTTTGTATGGCTGATGTGTGTTGCTGCGGTGTGTGTTTTTTGTGTTGGGCTAGGGGGAAAAGGAACGGAGAAGGAATATGAATGTTTTGCCAATCACATTTGCCGTTTTATTTAGGGCAAAAATCCATTGTCCTGTATAAATATCATAACATCTTTGGGATTTGGATCCCAAGGTTTTTTTCGATGATGCTCGAATCAGTGATTTGTAATCGAATGTCATACAAAATTAGTCTGTATAAATAATATCCACTAAAAGATTATGGCGTGAAAAACATGGACAAAACGTGTTCCAAGCTGCCCCAGTTATAACGTGAACGCCGCATAACATCTTTTCCAAGGTTTCGCCTTTTCCAATACAGTCAAACTTTTCAGTTCATATTCGGCTACGCCTTAATCTGACTATAATTTGATTTAAATAAAACTTCTTATGCTGGTATCGAGCGGTTTAAGTTTCGTTTTGCAGCCAGGCCAGTAGCCAGCTGTTAGAGGGGCGAAAACGGTTTTACGTAGGGTATACAAAGGTTTTCGTTAACTTACAAGTAAGATTGAAAATTTTCCAGGGGTCGAAAATTTTTCCAAGGGGGGGCTGAGCATCTTTGTGCGTCCCTATGGCTACGTGTCCATTTGGTCCATAAGACGTGCTAATCCTAAACTCAGTAGAAGATTTTATTTTTGTGTCCCCTTTAAGAACTTTCATAAGCTTCTTTGCCCCCCTTTAAAAGGTTACTGTTTCTTAAGTGTTACCCCCCTTGAAAAAGTTACTGTTTCTTAAATGTTACCCCCTCCTTAAAAAGGTTACTGTTTCTTAAATGTTACCCCCCCTTAAAAAGGTTACTGTTTCTTAAGTGTTACCCCCCTTGAAAAAGTTACTGTTTCTTAAATGTTACCCCCCTTAAAAAGGTTACTGTTTCTTAAATGTTACCTCCCCTTAAAAAGGTTACTGTTTCTTAAGTGTTACCCTCCTTCAAAAAGTTACTGTTTCTTAAATGTTCAAAAACACTGTTTCTTAAATGTTACCTCCCCCTTTCCGCGTGTTCTCTGGTAACTGTCTGATCCAAAAAACTTAAGTTCAATCAAAATGGTTATTTGGTTTAGTTGCCTAATCATAGAAGGCTCTAAACACTGGCGGATTCAAGAGGCACCACCAATGACATGCCTCAAACAGCAATCAGAACCAAACTTTATTGTACCAAGAATGACACGGGTGTGCAACTCTTGCGGTTCCACACAGTACAAAATGTACCACCAGCCGTTGCGTTTTTGACCGACCCCCTTGTTTAGAGGGGGGACGCTGTCACATGCAATAACCCTAAATTAAACTATAGACGGATCATATTTGTTAGCGGATACATCAAGTGTCATGGTGCGCACAGGTTGTACCCCCTCTAAATAAAGGGGGGTTGGCCAAAAACGCAACGCGTGCCGGATACATTTCTTTTCTACACAGAATGTACCCAGTTGCATACTCTTGTTTACGCATAATCCATTCTTGATTGTACTATTAGGTTTCGGGCTGAAATTACGCTTGGCGTCTCGTTTGGTTGATCTATAGCATATTTAGCTGGCTTCAAATCTGGCACTAAATCAAACTATTTTGTTTTGAAAATAATATAAACACTATTTTGACGTGAGGATTTCGATTTAACCCTGTTTGTATTTTGTCTTGCGTGAAACAAAAACAATATGTCAATCAGCATCAGTAAATGCTTGTGATTTGACTTAAAATAACCAAAAAATGCCCGTCAATTTTGACCAGAAAAGATAAACAAATATATAAATAAATATATTAAATATAACATAAAAAAATAATATGCAACCAAATAAGTAAAAATCGACAAATGGATAATGATATGAATAAGAAACAAACAAAAACAAACAAACTAACAAACAAACAAACAAACCAACAAACAAGAAATAAACAAAGAAAATCAAGAAACAAACAAATAAAACAAAACAAACGAACACAAACAAACGATCAAACAAACAATTTTGTGCCAAAGAGGGCCTGACCTCAAAAGGTCAACCTGAGAGTCAAATTGTGACAAGTTCTACAGTTGTTTTGACCAAAAACACCATCGCAGAGGGACGATATTTTGTGACGGACCTTAAGATAAAAGCCCTTTTGACAGATTAGGCAAAGCTGGTTTAGGCAAAGGAGATTTGAAAAAATTATGATTTTGAAAAATTGTGATTTTGAAAAATTGTGATTTTGAAAAAATTGTGATTTTGAAAAATTTTGATTTTGAAAAAATTGTGATTTTGAAAAAATTGTGATTTTGAAAAATTGTGATTTTGAAAAAATTGTGATTTTGAAAAATTGTGATTTTGAAAAAATTGTGATTTTGAAAAATTTTGATTTTGAAAAAATTGTGATTTTGAAAAAAATTGTGATTTTGAAAAATTGTGATTTTGAAAAAATTGTGATTTTGAAAAATTGTGATTTTGAAAAATTGTGATTTTGAAAAAATTGTGATTTTAAAAAATTGTGATTTTGAAATAATTTTGTCAAACCCAACTGGCAAAACACTTTATTTTAAACCTTGCTGTTGCTTGTAAATCAACAAAAACCCTTGTATGTTCCTCTTGAAATACGTTTAGCCAACATAGCAAAATGAGCTGACTACGCGATAGTTTCTTCCACTGATTGAGAGTGTGTAGGAAAATGGGCAGTAGCACGAACTAAAATTAAGACTGTTATACATTTCTCCACATTAAAGGTTAAAGCTTTGGCTTAAGCATAGGCTTTTATCAAATATGCTTGCCTGTTTCTAAGCGTATACCTACAACTTTGATTAGGTTTCACCTAAGCTAAAGTTGTCTAACGTAGATGTAGGGGAAAGAGTACACACTGTAAATTCCAGTGAGTTAATTTTAACTCACAATGAGTTGAATCACTCAGGCTGAGTTAGGACTATCAGAACTGAGAATTTTGAGTTTATTCAATTCATTCTGATGCAATTAATCAACTCACCCAGTGTCAACCAACTCACAGTGAGAATCAAATCAACTCAGAGTGAGATAAAGTTTACTGTTATTAACTCAGAAATAACTAATTTTCCGCCTGAGTTGATTAATTAACTCACTGGAATTTATCGTGCAAGGGCCAAAAACTACAGCTTAAAAAATATTTAGTGGTGTAATCTAAAATTTATCACGCAAAATTGTACGAATAACACTAAAACAGGCTTTAAAAGGCAACATTTTTAGTTTTTAACCAATTTCTGAACAGGAAATACGTTGTCTTTAAACCAGCTATCTTAGCTGCTAACTGACTCCGAACCAGTCGCGAAACCTGAACTTTGTAGCTGCAACAAACTTGGAGCCAATACGGTGTGCAGAGCAACAATAGACAGAATTTATTCCGATTGACTGTTTCTAGACAGACAAGAAAAACATTTTGCACATACTGTAACCTCCAATCAGTTAATTAATCAACTCAGAAAGAGAATTAGTTATTTCTGGTTATTCCTGAAACAGTAAATATTAACTCACTCTGAGCTGGTTTAATTCCAAGAGTGATAACTCAGAATGAGTTCAACCAGTTCAAAATCCTGAATTCTAAATTCAGAACTCAGACTTCTCAGCCGATTTAAACATATTCTGACTTAAAATTAACTCACTGCAATTTATCTTTAAAATAAGCTACTGCGATTTTAGACGTCAAAATATTTTTATCGCTCTTGAAGCACGCCTTTTATATGACATTATACCTTCATGAAATAGATCCCTGGAAACGTTGGTTCATCTTGGCAACACGTTTCACCACATAAACTCAAGCTTATAAACTGCTTATTTAAAGTTTTAATATTTCCTAACTGCAAATTTAAGATAACAACAAATAAAATAGCTTTAATGTTGCTGTAGCAACAATGTCTGCTTTGCAATGGTCAAATTAAACTGATATGATTCGTTTTTCATAGTAATAAAATTATATATAAAATAGTGTTATAAACCTTCCGGCGAATGTTTATAGCAGAAATAGTAGATGAAGCATATTCCTGAGCGTAAGCCTAAGCCTAAACGTAAGCCTAAGCCTAAGCCTAAGCCTAAGTCTAAGCCTAAGCCTAAGCTTAAGTCTAAGCCTATGCCTAAGCCTAAGCCTATGTCTAAGTCTAAGTCTAAGCCTAAGCCTAAGCCTAAGTCTAAGCCTAAGCCTAAGCCTAAGCCTAAGCCTAAGTCTAAGCTTAAGCTTAAGCCTAAGCCTATGCAAAAAATGTAGGCTGGAATCTAAGCCTTCTCTTTTACAAACCCACCAGAAACCGGGACGGCCCTAAAAGTAACATGTGCCAACCTTAAGGTATGACCTTACTGGACGGCGCCAAAAGAGACAGGTAGTTCCCCCTGCTGAGCGAAAACATTTATGGCGTCTTTAATTTTTCAGCCAATGTAAAGAACAGGGACGGAACAGTATTATAAGCATATTCTTAACCCTAAGCCTAAGCCTAAACCTAAGCGTCAGAATGAGGATATTCCTAAGCCTAAGCCAAGCAAAAAATTAGTCTAAAGCTTAAGCTTACTCTATTGTAGTAATACAGAAAAACGTTCCGTCCCTGATTTTTACATGGGCCCAATTTTTCTTACCATAGAACTCTTTTCAAGAGGTGCTAATCATAGCCAACAGAAAAAGGTTGAAATATTTACGTTAAAATGCTGGAATATTTATAAGAAAGCTGATTATAGGAAGGCAAGTGTTTCATAGATTCTATATGATAAACTCAAAAAATTAACAAAGAATAAAAATTCATCACATTTGCTTATAAAAAATGTATAAATTTGGTTTATGTAAACTACGACACAGCAAAATTTTGAACTAAAGATTCATATTCTCAACTTTAAATAGCAAGTATAGTCAAATATTAACAAACCTTTTGACAAACGAAACACACCATCTACACTGTTAATTCCAATGAATTGAAGAATCAACTCAGCTAAACAGTTAGTTATTTCTGGGTTAATAACAGTAAACATTAACTTATACTCTGAGTTGAGTTGCTTTCCACTCTGAGTTCTGTTGATTCCTGTTGAGTTGAATAATTAACTCAGAGTGAGCATTATTAACTCACAATTCTGAGTTCTGAAAGTCCTAACTCAGAGTGAGTGATTCAACTCATTATGAGTTAAAACCAACTCACTTGGATTTACAGTGTATGAAACTCAAAATCTGCTCCTACACTGTAAATTCCAATGCGTTGATTAATCAATTCAGCTAGCGAGTTGGTTATTTCTGAATTAATATCAGCATACATTAACTTACTCTGAGTTGATTTGATTCTCACTCTGAGTTGAGTTTGCGCTGGGTGAGTTGATTAATTAACTCATAATGAATTGAATCAACTCAAATTTCTGAGTTCTGAAAGTCCTAACTCAGACTGAGTGATTCAACTCATTCTGAGTTAAAATCAACTCACTGAAATTTACAGTGTAAATAAAATAACTAAATTGCAATAAAACTGCTAAATTTAGAAACTCACTGCTAACATTTACAAACGCATCACCAACTTGTTAAAATTGGTGCTATACACATTTGAGAATGTGGTCATAGAAAACAACTTTAATACAAACGGTATTTTTCCACAAAAAACCCCACGAAGAAATGGTATTATTAAAGTACCGGAAACCAGATAGGCCAGAATTGGCATGTTGGCCGTCTAAGCAAAGAACCCCCAACGGGTTTAGGTGTTTGACGAGCGACAGAACCAAATTAGTAACAGTTCACTGATCATTCTTAACTGGGGCGTGCCAAGGCTGTAATCAGAAAGGCATTGATCGAAACCGTCAACCTCGCATATGGAGTTAATTGTAGTTGAGATGTAGAAGCGGCTGATCTAACACTGTAAATACCAGTGAGTTGATTAATCAACTCAGAGAGACAATTAGTAATATTTGGTCATTTCTAATTTATTTGCAGTCAATATTAATTCACTCTGACCTCGTTTAATTCCGGGTGAGTTAATTAATTAACTCAGAATGAGTTAAATCAATTCAGAATTTTGAGTTCTGAAAGACCTAATTCAGAGTTCAGAATTCTGAGTTGATCCAACTCTCATTCTGAGTTCAAATCAACTCACTGAAATTTACAGTGAAGGTTTTGCAAACAATACTATTTTGTGTTTTGAAATTATTACAGTTTTTAAACGGCGTACATAGCTAGCAAAAATAGCAATGTTTGAAAATTTTAGATTGGCCAAAAAAGCAACACGTTTTGATTTTGTACTGGACAAGAAATATTTTTTAAATGCATCACCCTATACAGAACGCGTCTCACAGTGAAGTGCAAAAATAAAATATATATACTTAGGATTTAGGCTTACAATTAGGTTTAGGCTTAAGTTAAAGCAGTGTGATGATAATTTGTCTATTATCAAATTTACATTGGCATACAAAAATAAATGTACCTAATCAGTATAATCAAGAGTGTATGATACAAGAGTATACAACTCTTGAGGTTCCGCATGGTACAAAATGCACCACCGGGCGTAGCGTTTTTGGCCGACCCCACGTTGTTCAGAGGGGGGTCGTTGTCACATCAAAAGCTTAAATTAAACTATAAGCGGATCATTTTTGTTGCCGGATACATAAAGTGTAATTGTTCGCACAAGTTGTACCCTCCTCTAAATAAAGGGGGGTAGGGCAAAAACGCAACGCGTGGCGGGTATATTCTTTTCTACACAAAATATACCCAGTTGCATACTCTTGTTAAAGTATGCATCATCCACTCTTGGTATAATTAAAGATAGAACGCTCCACATGCGTATTTTGGGCACTGTTCCAGCTGATTTTATATATATGCAAATTAATACTAAATTTTGTATAATTTTTTGTAGACTTTATATAGGAACAAGATTTTTAATTATGTGGGGACACGTTTGCGGTAAATAGGTTAGCGCCGGTTGCAAGTATTGCAACCATGTTGACTATACTATACCTAATTCTTCTGAATTTTCATGGAAATAAACTAAAAATTGATCCAAAAAAGGGGTTAAACACTGTCTTAGCTCGTCGAAACCCTGTTCAGATGCTTCAGGCCCGTACCCATTCCAGAGTAAAACATTTGTGCGCTGTACTCAAATTGCAATCTCAATGCAATAAAACGTGTCAACGCACAAAATGTTTCAATATATTGCACACAACCCATGTCACATGTTACTTTGATGGGCGTAACAGTAGTATATATCAGCATACTCTCAAACCTGAGCCAAAACGTATTACCCCTCAGCGTAAAAATAAGCGTATACAGGGCCGATGCTGCCACCCCCATACCCCCGTTGGGGGACCGATTCCTATAGGAGCCCTATCCCTAACCAGTTGAACCGAAAACCGAAGAAGTATTGAAATGCGTCTGGCCATTGGTTCGGTTAGGTTGAGAGTTTTTGTCATTATTCTACCGTTTTGTTAGCCTTTTAATGGTTTCAGATACCTTCACGGATTTTAAAATTATAATGAGATTCTTAAATGTAAACAAATTTTCTCGCTTACTCGCTAACATCCCGAAATAAAATATTCAAAAACGGTAATAAAAAGAGTTTGGGACAGATGTGTGACTTGTACTGTCGCTTCTGGTTGGACTTGGAGCATATAAGGACTGTATCAGTGTTTACCTAAAATATGTACTGTTTAGCTACACTGCAAAACTGGTGAGTCAATTTGACTCTATCCGAATTGGGCTCTACGAGACTACACAAACTGAGTCAAAGTCGACTCCGCCAGGGGTCAAATTCGACTCGCTGAGTGGCACGTTTGACTCTGGCTGATTCGAATTTGACTCAGTTTGTGTAGTCTGTAGAACTTATTTCGGACAAAGTCAATTTGACTCACCATTTTTTGCCGTGTACTTTAGCGGAAAATATCAAAAAATTTCACGCTGTGCGCAAAGCACGATTCATTTTCAAACGGGTTTACTTTCCAGATTCACCATTTTGCAATTTTTGCTAAATCCTGGATTGCATCTGCGCTGAGGTTCCCAACATAGGTCAACGACTAAACCTGTGCTTAAACAAAAAATTAATCTAAAGCTTAAGCTTACTCTATTACAGGCATACAGACAAATGGTATGCGGTTTTTCACACACATTTTAGCCAGCTTTGACTTACCGGCACGCATGTTTCCGCATTGACAGCTGGTAAAAGCCAAACGAATCGGTTCCGTTCAAATTCATCATTATGGCTTTTTTATTAATAAAAGATTATCTTATTTTTATAATTATAAATAATGAATAGTAGTAACTTACTTAAAAATAACCTTTTTACCACTAAAAAAGAAATCTGACAATGGCTGAGTTTCTCAAATCTTAGTTAAGTATTTTACTTAAGTTATACTTAAGTAATTACTTAAGTCGCCGTATTAAGTAAATAACTTAAATTTTCGTGCACAACCGAAGATGAAAACGACGATATAGTTAAGCAAGTACATAGCCCGTAGTTATGTAGTGACCCGAATAAGAGGGTGTCCCCATTTTGAGTCCCAATCAATATGAGTCCATATTCCAAAAAAGAATCCGTAAGCGAATAGAGTCCCTAAACCCTACTTATAGTCCGTAAATGTCAATTATCCCTAATTGTAGTGCATAAATGACTCCAGGGCCAAATAAATTTCAGTTTGAAATTTATATAATACATACTCAGTTTTAAAAGCGATCCCTACGTATAACCTAGCATTATCGCTCAAGCTTTTGATTCAAGACAAATAAACGTTAATTCAACGAATAGTTGCATACCGGATATATATTGAACAACAAAGGGCAGTAGAAGGCGGGTTAAAAATAAATAATACAGTACGTAACCGAATAACAGGGAGAGGTACCCTCTGGAGTGGCTGAATAAATATGAGTTCCCCCCATTATTCGGGTCACTACAGTAAGTACTAAGCCGTACTGAAGCAAGGTTTCGGAAACCCAGACAATAACAACTCAATTCTAAGCTGTGGGCAGTTCAAGTTTCCATGACGCAAAACTATTAAAAGAACTCTAAAACACGTTTCTTACCCCCTATTTATCTTACAGCTTTCTTCTGGTAGCAATTTTTGTTTGGAGGTCTGCTTCAAAATGGCGTCCCCACGGGGAGCATAGTGGTCCGCACCCCTCCAAGTTTCGCTGGTGCTACCGAAACAGACTCGGTCTTATTTATCACATGTCACGTGATATCATCATCTTGTTGAAAGGTCGGCCAGTGTAAAGAACAGGGACGAAACAGTATTATAAACATATTTCTAAGCCTATGCCTAAGCCAAGCAAAACAAATTAATCTAAATCTAAAGCTTACGCTATTCTAGTCCCACAGATAAACTGTTCGTCCCTGATCTTTACATGAGCCGAAAGGTCTAACTTCTTAACACTTGAGTTAAAATTTATAAAATTTCAAACAAATTAAGTTGTTGCTTTGCTGTAAAACTCATCTATAGCTGGTAATAGTTGCTATAGTCATATGGGAACGCGTGTTCCGGGTCTGTTTGAAAGCTAGCCGTTGATAAGCGGAATAAAGTAGTGACCCGAATAAGAGATGGTCTGATATTTATTTGGCCTCTCGAGAGGGTACCCCTGTTAATATTCCGTTACGGACTGTTATTTATTTTGGCTCATGTAAAGATCACGGGAGGAGAGTTTTTCTGTGACACTAGAATAGAGTAAGCTTAAGGTTTAGACTAATCTTATTTTTAACCCGCCCTTCGGTACTGATATATATTTGGTATGGCGACTATCCGTTGGATTAAACGTTTATTTGTCTTGTGTTAATAACTTAAGCAACTATGCAAGGTTATACTTAGGAATATACTTTCACAACTTACGAATGTTTTAAAAATTTGAACTCAACTGTATTTGGTACTGGAATCATTAATATGCACTACAATTAGGATTAATGGATAATATGGACTCTAATTACGGTTTCGGTACTCTATCCGCTTACGGACTCTTATCAGGAATACGGAATCCTATTGTTTGGGACTCAAAATGAGGACCTCCTTTTTTATTACCCCTTCTTATTCGGGTCACTACAGTAGCCATTTGAGAATACGGAGCCCACGTCTTAGAAGCTATTTTAAGCTCATATAAGTTGCAACTACAGCTAATAAATTTTTAATACAACCACAAAAACATAGTTGAAACGAGCCCGTAGCCAAGGAGGGGTGCCGGGGGCGTCAGCCACCCTGGAAAAGTTTTCGCCTCCAAAAAAATTGTCAACTTTGCTTGTAGGTCAACAAAAATCTTTGTATGCCCCTCCTGAGTGATTTTTAGACCCCCAAGCAAGGTGAGCTGACTACGGATCTGAGTTGAAATGACAAATTTGAACTCAATAAGGAATACTTTAAAATTAGAAAGTTAAATCTTAAAGTCCGAGTTTCAAAGAAAACAAAATATTTCCAAATCTCAATTTTGTGATTTCCCGTTGGATTTCAGTGTTTTTTCCGTTCAATTTATAATTCTTTGAGTTTGAAAATGAAGACTTCAATTTTTGAGGAAAAAATGACAAAGCCAGAGATACAATGACGTGTCCAAATTACTTAAATTATTGAAAACTGACGAATATAAAACAACTCAAATATTTTATCTTAAAATAGAAATGACAAATTATTAACGATTGAATACCACCTGTGAAGGAAGAAAAAAATCAAATTGTTTTTAAATCATTTTAAAGCTGGAACACCCTACGATACGTATTTTCGTCATTATTCACGCCGATTTAATAAGTTACGGGTATAATTAATATTTTGGCTTGACAAATATATTATGTTTCAGCATTTCAACCGCTTTTGCTTGCATATCGTTGTTTATGGGTCAGTTATTGTTATTTGAGTAGCGAAAATAAAGGTTATTTCGAGTTTACTAAAGAAATAGCGACTATTATGTTCGCCAGTACACGAGAAAACTGACAAAACCATTTCGTTATTGTCATATTGTCGAAATAAATACTGCTATTTATTGCTAAGCAATAACAGACTAAAGTTTATACGCTATGCTGAGCCTAAATATTAACTTAATAAATATTTCATTAGTTTTAGAGTTTTCAGTGTAAAAATCTTAATTTATTTGCTTGTCTATTAATGCATTTCTTAATACGGTTAGACAGATATGATGGTAAACGTTAACTAAATTTCAGCTATTTTTTTCGCGAATTTTGCTAGAAACGGCGTAAATTTAGTAGTATTTTTAAAATAGTTCTGAAAAATCTATTTAGCTTACGCAAGAAGCGCATTGTGAGCTGGACGCTGAATAAATTGGAAACTCTGCAGTGTAGTGACCCGAATAAGAGGGGGCTGATATTTATTTGGCCTCTCCAGAGGGACCCCCTGTTATTCGGTTGCGGACTGTTGTTTATTTTAACACACCCTTCGTTTGTGATATATATTCGGTATTGCAACTATCCGTTGAATTAAACATATTTGTCTTGTGTCAATAGGTTTTAGCGATAATTCAGTGTTATACTTAGTAATGGACTTTCAAAGCTTAAGTACGCTTTAAAGTTTCGAACTCAACTTTACTTGGTCCTGGAGTCATTTATGCGACTACAATTAGAGATATTGGACATTTATGGACTCTAATTAGGGTTTACGGACTCTATCCGCTTACGAGCTCTTAAGGATACAAACTCCTATTGATTTGGACTCAAAATGGGGACTCCCCTCTTATTACCTTCCCTCTCTTATTCGGGTCACTACTGGATATAACTCAGGTTACGCTCATCAATACTTCGTAAAGTAATATGTTGGATGCCTTAATCTTTAACCTGAACCCGAGCCCGCAGCAGAGGGGGGTCAGGGGGGCTCAGCCCCCCCTCTGGGAAAGTTTTGGTCCCCTTGAAGATTTTCAACCTTGCTTGTAAGTCACTGAAACCTTTAACCCTTTCTCACATGAATATTTTCTATTTTCCCTGAGACCTACTTTTATGCTAGGATTCGAACTCCAGTGACTGGAGTGGGAGGCGTATACCATCACCACTCAGCTGTAGGAGCTTGACGTTCGAGCCCGAGGGGGGCTCTCACGTCTTGTGGTGATTTAGTACTATGTATACGTGTTGCAATCGTTAAACACGGTGTGGTCTGCGCTGAGTTGCCTATAGGCAACTCAATGTGAAAAGGGGTTAAATGACCCTCCTAAAAATTTTTTAGCAGCCCCCAGCAAGGTTGGCTGGCTACGGGCCTGCCTGAACCTGCATAATAATGACAAATATACCGGTATGTTGTTATATAAATACTTTCTTTAAGCCCGTGTACATTTTCCAGTCGTCCCCAAATCCCATGGTCTCATAAATAAAAACGGATAGGGTTCGTTTGCGGTCGGATTGCGGGATTTTGTGATTTTCGCATTTTGCTGATTCAACAGCGTTCATCGCAAGCAATTCCTTGAGCGCATACTCAGGGTTAGGCTAAAGGATCAGGCTTAAGCATATCGGCCAATGTTTACTTTAAGGAGCGTAACAGTAGATTAAGCGTATTCCTAAGGATAAAGCCTAAGCGTTGCCAAAATGTGTTCCTATAATCTAGAATCTAAAGCTACACTTTTATGGACCCACCAGAAACCTGGACGCCCCTTAAGGTAACATAGGCCAGAATACCAGTGATCGACACTTGGTTGTCGCGAGTCGTAGCCTCGGTCTTGCCGTATACTAAAGTCCCAAACCCACGAGCCAGTGGCGACCACATCCCGAAATGACGAAATATCAGTTCCCGAAATCCCAAAGTTATAAAGTCGACCATATTCCGAATTTCTAAAATCCCAAAATCAATGCGAAAATCCTCCCTTCGGCCATATGTTTAAGTCTCAAAATCCCCAGATACTACATTGAACTATATCTCGAAATCTCAAAATCATAAATACCTTCGACCGTATCCCGAAATCCCAAAATCCATCTGCTGCCGCGAATTCTTATAATGGAACGGTGTGATTTTGAGACGACAGCGATGTTAACATGGGTCACATTTTATATTGCAAAAATCAATTACATGAAACCTACAAACGATGAGAATCTTGTGCGTTCTGATAACAACCCGTTCACGTCCGTAGCTATTTTAACAGGTTTGGGGAGTCAATTTCAGATTGGACATAGAGTCGTCTAAATTTTGTCTAAAAATGCCTAAAATATTCCTAGGAGTCGACTATATCTGTGGGTCTCTTATTGCCCTAAACTTTGCTAGTACTTGGTTGCCGTCATTGAAAAATTATCAGTGTGAAGCGGATAAGAATGCAATATGAGCGACAGTTTAAGCTGAAGTCTAATCTGAGGTAAATATTAAGCATATTTCCTATTTCACAAATATCTTGAATATAGTTTGATAATCAATTTTTAAAAGCAAAACATTGCTGCAGTCAGGCTTCGTATCGCGCATGGGGTGAAAGGGTAAGATAGCTCCGAGTGGGACGTCAACGGATCTCAGGCCAGGGCGGTGATTACAGAGACGGAATCGGCTCCGCCAGCTGCCGGCCTAAAATTTTCGTTGCTATAAGTGTTTCTTGAATATGGATATATGGTCAGGATAGGCTTAAAAAGAAACCCGCAGAATAACAACAAACTCTAGGCATATTATTTGGATTAGAAATATACCAATTCCGTGAACTTCTTGTCGAAAATTACAGTGCAATAAATTGCAGTACAACTGGGATGGCGAAGGAACATTGCGTCCGAAGGCTGGTCCGGAACCTAATTTGTGTAAGGGTTGCGCTATACTTTTACTGACGTGTGGCACCGTCCGTCACAATGCGTTAATTGTGATTGTATATGTGTTGTGAGCGTCCACATAATTAAAGATAAGCGTTAACCTTACCCTAACGTGTGTCGCAGAGAGAGAGCTGTTACACGCGTTAGGATAAGGTATGTTTTCAATGTTAGGGTAAGGTTAACGAGTGACAATTTTTAAAATTGACACTCGTTAACCCTACCATATGATGTTTTTGGTGCGCAGCTGAGAAAAGATATTGGGAACGCTGTATAACTCACGTACGATAACGTCTGATGACGGACGGTGACAGATGGCGTCGGACGACTCAAGTATTGGACAACCCTAAACTCATTAAAAGTATGAGAAACATTATTTTTAGACTTTCCTGTTAAGCTGGTTAACATAGCTAAAATTTGGTCTTATTTCCTTTTATCTCATTAAATAATGACCAGCATATGCAATATACATATATAAAAATTAAAAAAAACTAGCAATGATTGCTAATTATAGTGGTGGACTAAAATAAGTATGGGTCAGTAAAAATACGTCAGGCGCACTGGACGATCCAAGCAGAGTCATCTCGGCCTAAGCTTCTTTAACCCGAATTAAAACTAAGATTTTGCGTTAGGATTGAGCGATACAACGACGTTTGGCTTTTTGCTCGCTTCGTTCGCGAGTTATTTCCGATATTACGTCTGTAACTAACATTTTAGCTGCAAGACAACAGTGGCAGGGTCAATGTATAGGACAGGGTCGTAAGAGTAGTATACGCATAATCCTAATCCCAAGCCTAAGCCTAATTGTAAGAATGAGCTTATACCTAAGCCTAATCATAAGATAAGCAAAATATTAGTCTACAGCTTAAACTTGCTCTATTGCAGTACCGCAGAAAAACGTTCCGCTACTGATCTTCGAATGGGCTATAACTTGTTAGCCATGGCAAGCCGGCGTGTAGCCAGTATTTTATTCCGAGGGCGGAGAATAACTGTAAATTATGTAAAAATCAGGGCGCTACAGGAATTATAAAATACCGAAACCGGAACTGAAAAGTTGAAAAATACCGGAACCGGAACACAACAAATACTTGTTACCGAAAAATTCATTTGAACGCTATTTTATCGCCTTTAATGGTGTAAACACACCATTTACAATGCCAAAATCCTGAAACAAATGCCATAGCTGGAAACGTATGATAAATTATGGAGTATGGCAAAAAAATTGAAAATTTTGGCAATTCACGCTCAGACAATTTTATAAACATAAATTTGAATAATACGCCAATTTCCCTTAAATTTTCAAATGAGAAAAAATTTCAAATTTGAAATTACTGACAAATTCCGGTGAAAAAATACCACATTTCCCTACCAGAACCGGAATTCCGGTTGCACCCTGGAATAACGTTTTGCGAAATGTAGAAACTGAGCATAATAATCAAGCAGATTATATTCTAAAACCTCTAAATCTATTTTTTTCGTCTCGTTTCCGAAAATTCCGGGCGGAAAAAAATTTGAAATTTGCCGTCTAAGTTTGATATTCCAGCGTCATCGTTTGATTACACAGTGATACTGAACATTCGCTAAACTATCATAGTTTGGTTGTCATAGCAGTTTCTTAGCTAATAAATATACAAATTTTTTAATTTTACGCTGATTTTTAATCAAAATTCACGGCAAACCATACAAAGGTTTCGGTTGCTAGGCAAAACGGATCGAGGTTAATTTTGAGTTTCAACGGTCATATTTCTGAGGGATGTAAGTTGTGTAAATCAAACAAACCAGTGACTGATGAATGACTCCAGGACCAAATAAAGTTGAGTTCGCAACTTTAAAGCGTACTTAAGTTTTGAAAGTATATAACCTTGTATTATCCGCTCAAGCTTTTGATGCAAGGCAAAAAACGTTTAATTCAACAAATAGTTGCAACACCGTATATATTATGTCAGTAACGAAAGGTGGAGGAGGGTGGGTTGAAAATAAACAACAGTCCGTAACCAAAAACAGACGGGTACACTCTGGAGTGGCCAAATAATTATCAGTCCCCCCTCTTATTCGGGTCCCTACAGTAATTTATAGATTTCAATTGATAGACTTTGAGCAAAATGTCCGCATCCAGCGATAAGTTTTCTATGGGCTAAAGTTATAACGGGAGTGTAAGTGAATTCGGTTAGCGAGCTCTGAACAACAGGGACTCAAAGACGAGCAAGCTAGTTTAGGGATTGACATCATCGGTAGGGTGTGCGTTTAAATATCATAATCCATATCAAAAAAAGGCTGAAACTTATTACTTTGAGCAAGAGTGGATGATACATACTACCAAGACTATGCAACTGGATACATTCTGTGTAGAAAACAATGCACCGGCACGTGTTGCGGTTTTGCCTTACCCCCTTTAATTAGAAGGGAGTATAACCTGTGCGAACCATGACACTTTATGTATCCGGCAACAAAACTGATCCGCTTGTAGTTTAATTTAATGTTATTGCATGTGACAGCGTCCCCTCTCTAAACATGGGGGGTCGGCTAAAAACGCAACGCCCGGTGGTACATTTTGTACCATGTGGTACCCAAAGAGTTGCACACTCTTGTATCATGCAATCTTCAAAAACCTTCGCAGGACGCCACCGCCTTTGCCCTGATGCTGCCCATCGCATTCTTTATTGCCAAACAAAATCTGAACCCGAATTGTTGATTTACTGGCAAAACCTAATTTCCTGACTAAAATTACATTTCAACAGGCTAATCTGTTTCTGGCAAAACAGAGCCAGGATATTATTTGCGTACGGGTGTGGGGGGGGGGGGTGAATAACTCCAATCAAAGAATTAATTTTTTACCCGAGTGAAACGAGTAAAATAATTATTTTCAAAGTTTAATTTTAAAACCTGATGCCTACTTTTCGTCTACATTTGTCGACGACTTTTGAGGAAATGTTTATCTGTCATAAAGCCTTATACGCTCTGTTAAGGTGATATTGAACTTTATAGCGGTTAAAAGCAATCATAGACACGCTACATGCATCGTTTTAAGGGATAAATTTGAATTACTTCCCGTTGATATAACTACACTGCAAGATATTTGCTAGCAGGCGCTTAAAAGCAAAAACATCCGTCTTTGTTATATACGGGCCCGTAGCCAAGGACTGGCCAGAGGAACTAACCATTTCCTGTAAACATTTCTGACCTCCTCCTGGAAAAGTTTCAACCTTGCTTGTAAGTTATTGAAAACCGCCGCTGTATGCCACTGCTGAAAAAAATTTACCCCCCGCCCGCAAGGCAAGCTGGCTACGAGCGTGCGTAAATATGCGAATTTTGCACAATTTAACGTAAGGCTAAGAATTAGCTTCCGTCAGGTTTAGACTTAGGCCAGCGAAAAACGCAAGGCTATTCTTTGGTGGATAAATCAGGCTCTGTCTGAATGTATTTGCCATCAGTGCGGTTGATATAAAAATGAACGCCCCTTAGCCTAATAATATAACTAGTAATCCGTAATTGCACACATGTGCAACTCTCCTTTTATACTGGGTTTTGGCCAATGTTCAAGAGTATTTTTGTTTTAAGCAAGTCTTGTCTAAGCTTTGAAGCTTAAGTGACAACTCAAGCAACCAAATCATTATTTTATTGTATACCGAGTCCATGGCTCGGTACTGCATTCATTCAAGGAAAGTTTTAGCCGAGATTCCGTTCTGTAGTGGAAAATACACTTCGCAACTTGAGAATAGCTAAAGACAACATATAAATATCCTATGAAGACACCAAACTGCATTTGTCTAATAGAACAACACACAAAGCATCTAAACAAAAATATTTACTAAGAAATTCGGTACAACAGATTTATATCTATGCAAAATTCTATTTAAATATTTTGCATACTGTGACTTTGCTGGAACGTTGTCCAAAATACGTATGTGGGGCGTTCCAGCTTTAATATATAGATTTGAGGAACATTTAGGATTTTGAAAGATTATAAATTTGAAAATTGTAAACAAATGATAAGCGGAATTCATTAAAATCAAAATAACTACAAACAGCTGAAACAATGCAGTCAAAATTTTATTTAAAAGTTGTTTTAAACTTACTTAAGCGAAGCGAAATCTAACGCTGCCGTACTGCCGGCATCAGGATTCACTGGAAATCGAGCGAACAGCGCGGTCCAATTGTTTTTCGACGGTGAATATTTACGAATTGTAGGTTTTCGAAACCGGGCCGCATTTTCTGTCGACATCGGGACACCGTTGGAACCACCAACACAGTTTCGATCGAAACCTAAAATAACAATTATAACTGGTAAACCAGCAACAATTGCTCCAAAATCATGTTAAATAATTAGTTCAATTTACAATTTAATACCCAGATGTAAATTTTGAAAATCAGTTTGATTTGTCCTGCTTCTGTACCAATTATGAGATCTGCAACTGCAGATGTCCGTCAGTTTGAAAAACTATCGCTAATTGATGGTTCAACCCCTTCTCACATTGAGTTGCCTATAGGCAACTAAGCGCAGTGTATATACGTTAAATAATGTATATCGCACCGTGTTTAATAATTGCAACACGTATACATAGTACTAAATCACCACAAGACGTGAGAGCCCCCTCGGGCTCGACCGTCAAGCTCCTACAGCTGAGTGGTGATGGTATACGCCTCCCACTCCAGTCATCGGAGTTCGAATCCTAGCATAAAAGTAGGTCTCAGGAGAAATAGAACATATTCATGTGAGAAAGGGTTAATTTGATTATTTACCAAAAGTGACGGTGTTTTCGGCTCGAACTGGAAGAAAACACGGTACTTGTAAGTGTTGCATAATTCGTCGGAAACAAACTTTCATTTAATAATTACACATTTACCATAAAAGGTATATAAAAATAATTTGTTAAATAAAAGATATAATTTGTTACTAAATAGGTACTGTAGTAACCTGAATAAGAGAGAGGAACTGATATTTATTTTGCCTTTACACAATCTACTGTAGTAACCCGAAAAATAGGCGGATAATAAAAAGGGGTCCTCATTTCGAGTCCCAATCGATAGGAGTTCGTATCCCTAATAAGAATGCGCAAGTGGATAGAGTTCCCAAACCCTAATAAGAGTCCATAAATGTCGATTATTCCTAATTGTAGTGCATAAATATGACTTTAGGACCCAATAAAGTTGAGTTTGAGACTTTAAAGGGTACTTAAATTTTGAAAGTACATTCTTAAGTATATAAACCTTGTATTATCGCTCAAGGTTTTGATGCAAGACAAATAAACGTTTAATTCAACGGATAGTTGCAGCGCCAGAACGAAGGGTAGATTAATAATAAATATCAGTCCGTAACCGAAAAACAGGGGTAGTACCCTCTGAAAAAGCCAAATAAATATCAGTCTTACCTCTTATTCGGGACACTACAATAACATCCTGTTAATCGGTTACTGACTGTTATTTATTTTTAGTTCTTTCCGTGTTAGTTGGACCCAACACCCTTCTCTTATATATTGTTTGTTTTGGGCAAAACAACTTGCTCTTAAGCATTGTTCTGGTTGATTGTCATATCCGTTATGAATCTTTTTTCTGGATTTAATAAACTTTATGCGGTTTGTCTAAGCGTCTGTTATATGAATATTTAAGCTACCTAGGCCATTATTCTGGTTCGGTTTTTATGAATTTTGATTACAACTTGTGGGCTGGGTTTACGAAATCTTACTTATTTATTTTTTAGTTATACTAAAGTAATTATTAAGTTGACGACTTAAGTAAATACTAAAATTTCGAGCAAATTTAAATAAATGGCTAATGTCAGCCATTGACAAAAAAGAAAGTAATAGTTTTGCTTTATATTAAGAAGGAACCGTGAGTCTACAGTTTCCATTAGACTAACGTTAGCATGCATGAATGGTAAATTTGTAGTCTATCAAAGCCAACGACTTAAATATTTATTTAACTGAAATACATTTTTAAACACGACAAAATGGTTAAGCAATTACTTAGCACGTACTTAAGTACTAAGTTGTACTTAAGTAGGGTTTTGGAAACCCAGCCATGCTCTCTATTCACTATTAACAAAATCCAATTGGATATGCAGACTCATATTGATTGGGACTCAAAACGGCGACAAGAATGGGTGACGTTTCCCGATAAATCTTGCGGGAGTAAAAAACCGAATTTTCGTTTCGGGCTTGGACCTGATACCTTTCTCTATTTATATATTCTTTGTTTCTGGCATAACTATCTTGTACCGAAGCATTTTTGTCGACTGTCATGTCGGTTAACCTGATTCCTTAACAATAAAGTTGATATTGCTTGTCTTGAGCGTCTGTTACATATTTGAGCAGTCTCTTCCATTCTTTTGGCTTGGTCTCGTTGATGGACTCTAATTAGCCCTTATGGACTCTATCTATTAAATGACTCTAATTTAATAAGGGATACAGACTCATATTGATTGGGACTCAAAATGGGAAACCTGTCTTATAGCACTCTCTTTTCTTATTTGTTTCACTAACGCAACCCGATTGGCAGTCAGAGGAGACGAAAAAAAATCAAAGGGGATTAATATGATACACAAAGTTTAAAAATGGTTTTAAACGTCGGTTGTACCGTGATCACAGACGGATTCAAAAATTAGCCTAAGCCTAAGCCTAAGCCTAAGCCTAAGCCTAAGCCTAAGCCTAAACCTAAGCCTAAGCCTAAGCCTAAGCCTAAACCTAAGCCTAAGCCTAAGCCTAAGCCTAAGCCTAAACCTAAGCCTAAGCCTAAGCCTAAACCTCCGGGAGGTTATTACCAAAAAATTTTCTGAGGGCGAAAATTGTCAAAAATTGTAAACTAGGGTGGACCTTACCATTTTATCACAGAAAAACTCTGGCGTGGGAGAATCGTACACCCCCCGCCCCCTCTATATTCTCTAGTGATCCTGGTATATCATAAATAAATATTTATGTATAAAATATAATTTGATACAAATTTAACTAACTGTATACTGTCATTTCAAAGCAGGGGGCTTAGAAATTTCAACAGGAAATGATATTTTAGAATATTTTAGTTTTTAAAATAAACTTATCAATCCACACGACTGCCTTAAAAGGACTTCGCCGCAACTTCAGCTTCTGGTTTGTTAGTCTGGCTGGAAAAAAAATATTTTGGATCAAAGCTTAAAATCCATATTTCAATATTAACTTTCAACGGCGGAATGCAGAGATGAATAAGAGTTAGCTTGGTCACCCTGAAAATTTAGTTTCAACAAACGCAAACAATGTGATCTCATAGTGTAAGCAGCTGTCAAAATGTGGGTGTTGCGAATAATTAAAATCATTTTGTGACCAGGTGTAAATTCAGATTGACCACTACGCATTTTGGGCTATGATCCATGAGTGATACCTTTGGCCAGTTACAGACTAAACAAAATTTGTCGCAGTTTCAAATTGTAAAAATAACTATCCACCAGATTAAACCCCACGCTTCTAAATTATCATGGCCAGTGACCAACGGCGCAACAGTATTATAAGCATAAGCCTAAGCTTAAGCCTAAGCTTAAGCGTAAGAATGCGCATATTCCTAAGGCTGAGCCTAAGCCTAAGCCAAATCCAAGCAAAAATAACAAGTCTAAAGCCTAAGCTTACTCTTTTGTAGTCCCACAGAACAGCGTTCCGCCCCTGGTCTTTACAAGGACTCCAAACATTTTATTTCACATCTGCAATAACGATTTGACATTATTTCAAAACCTATTGCTAACTGATGATAAGATGCTGCTTACAGCTGAAAATTCAGTTTCTATAAGGCAAAAAAATCTCTTTCAACTTGGGCCATAAAGCCCACATTGCCAAAAGTTCAAAAATACTTAATTAAACACTTCATAGACTGTCTAAAAACACATCTTAGATTTAGTAAACTTTTGCATAAACATTTTGGCCAATGTAAAGAACAGGGGCGGAACAGTAATCATATTCCTAAGCCTAAGCCTAAGCCAAAGCCTCCATGCAAAAACAATTAGTCTACGCTTAGACTTACTTTGTTGCAGTCCCACAGAAAAGCGTTCCGCCCCTGATCTTTACATGGGCTATTATCAGAAAGCACCACATTGCCCAAAAGTTCAAAAATACTGAGTTAACCACTTAGACTGTCTAAAAACACATCTTAAGATTTAGTAAAATTTTCAGCATATACATTTTAACCTAAACTTAAACTCTAATTGGGTACTAGAAAACTGGAAATGTTTTGTATTTTTTTGCCAAGTATTCTCTGGAGAGTGAGAATTTTTCGTTTTTTTAAAAACTTGTTTAATGGTTATTTTTCTGGTTTACATCTTCAATAAAATAAACCAAAAAAAACCAGACCGGACCGGCGTTTATTTATCGGTTAAAAAGAGTCGCTCAATTTAGTAGGCTACGCGACTGGTTTGAAATATTATTTAGAACTTTACGAAATTTTCGGCCCATCGTTACTTTAAGGGGCGTCCAGGTTTCTGGTGGGTCCATAAAAGAGTAGATTTAGATTCTAGAGTACATTTTTTTGCTTAGGCTCGGGTGGGAGGCGTTTACGATGACCATTCACCTATAGGAGCTGGACGCTCGAGCCCGAGGCGACTCTCATGTCTTGTGGAGATTTTGCACTGCACATATATGTTAGAATTGTGAACACTGCGCACAGTGTCTGTGTTGCTCATATATTACTTGTATTTAGTTGCTCATAGTTTACTCTATGAGGTAAAGGGTTAATAAAATTCCGTTCTCAAGCACGAATAAGGTGGACAAATAAGCAGTTTGAAGGGAAGAGACAGCACCACGATTTTGCGGTCAGAATTATTTGCGTACGAGTCAAAACATAGAAAGGAAAATATTATGAAATAATGGTAAAACGTATGTTGTACCATTTACAAATTACTAAAATAGCATTTGGTTTCTCGCTCGCTTCGCTCACGACGAGTTTTCCATTTTATTTTAAATTGCACTCGCTACGCATGGTTGCCTAGTCATTGTATCCAGTGCAACGCCTGTAGGCTTGCGCAAGGTAAAAACGCAAAATATTCCAATATTTAGTCGAAGATACGTTTCTGTGTTTGATTAATACATTAAAAACTGATTTTGATAGCAAAAAAAATCAAATATTGATTTTAATAATAATCGTTTTCATTATTCATATTTGTAATATTTTACTAGGAAGTTTTTTACTTATTTTTACGACACTTAATTGATTAAATAATTTCTCAAATTTTCTCGATTCAAAGTCAAAAAACAAGATAATATTTGTGGCTCGAAAATCAATGTTTAGCTTACAAAAATTTTGACCAAAATACCAAAATTAAGTAATGTAGTGATTCGAATATGAAGGGGGTATAAAAAGGGGTCCCCAGAGTCCCAAACCCTAATTACAGTCCATAAATGTCAATGATCCATAATTGTTGCGCATAAATGACTCCAGGACCAAATAAAGTTGAGTTCGAAACTTTAACGCGTATTTAAGTTTTGAAAGTACATTCTTAAGTATAATCATGCATTATCGCTCAAGTTTTAGATACAAGACCAATAAACGTTTAATTCAACGGATAGTTGCATTGCAGGATATATCAATAACGAAGGTTGGCGGAACGTGAATTAAAAATAAATAACAGTCCGTAACCGAATAACAGAGGGTATCCTCTGGAGAGGCCAAATAAATATCAGCCCCCCACTCTTATTTGGGTCACTACAGTATAGAAAATGTAAACTTGGGTGTGGTGTTGATTAATTTTTGAACAAATTTCTTTTGATGATACTTATTTTTTATTCACACGGATGTCTTACGCAGTCATCGGAAAAGCATTGACAACAAATTTCGACGTCCTACTGGAATGAAATATTTGTACGTGGCTTTAGTTCGCCAAATAATGCAGTTAAAAGAGTTTCAAAAGTTGAGCTTATTAATTCCTTCCAGGCGGGGCTCAAATACGAAACAGTGCTTGACAACTTGACAAGTTTTACAAAATCTAAACCGCAAAAAAAGATCTCAGATGAAATAGAAAATATTCATGTGAAAAAGGGTTAAGGCATATCGGTGCATACATGCATGAAAAGCTGCGAACGTATTCTCAAATGTACGTAGTACCTATCACCAGTTGGCATTTGGTCTGGCCTCTTTTGAATCAGAAAATGATGAGCGTCGAAATTTAGTACATTTTTCAAATGTGAAATGCCCTGCTATGCGGAACCCGCAAGGCGCAGTCCGACGCAGTCCATCACTCGTACGACGCCGTCCGTCAACGTCCGTCACGGCGCCGTAATGGTGACGGACGGCGCCGGATAGTGCCGTACGTCATCAAAAGTATAGCGCAACCCTAAATCCTCAGATGCCTAACTGTGTGTTCATCATTTCGAAAGTCTATCGCTAACTGGTGATAGGCGCTATATACACTTGAGAACGCGGACGGTGGCGAACTAGCGCTCAAGTATAGACCCCTGAGCAAGCGTGTAGCCGGCCGAACGAGTCAGAGAGGGGGTCCAAAACTATGTCGCCCATACGTTTGCAACGATCTTAGCAGCACCATAATTTTTCCCTATGGGTCGTAAAATATTTTATAAGCATTCGGCCGTCGTTGCTCTGGATTACGACAGAACTGCGCTTATATTGCAAGCAGCAACACTTAGAAACTCAGGCACAAAAATACGAACCGAACAAATGTGGATTAATATCATAATAGTAGTGGCTTAAGCGTTTCGGACCATTTTATAGTACCGCTAATAGCGCCTTGTGGGTACCTTAAAATATCGTAAAACTCGCCTTAAGGGTTCTTTGTTTGCTAGAGACCATTAAAAATGTACCTCACAGAATGAGTAGTTTTTAATGATGCAGTATTAATGGAATTTTTCTGTCTTCGTTGCTTTTGGAGCACAACCAGTTGCAGATTGACGAACATTTTTCGGTGAAGGAAAATTACTTTTTAGCAGAGTGCAACCGGAGACGAAAAATACCGGAGCCGGAAGTCAACGAAACTTGTCGGATCCGGAGGCGGAGGTGAGGCGAAATTAGGCACGACAAACGATGGTTAATTTGTTAATTTTAGCCAATATCTGCAATATGTTGTTGTTTGGTTTTGTGCTAATTTTTTTACAAAATTTCGAAAATTCTTTCCTGAAAATTGTGACAAAATTAAAACTAAACGCACATAAACAGATAAATTTTGCAAAATTATGCAAAATTTTATCCACCGAAATTGCCGCCACTTTCGCCAAAAATTCTACCGGAGCCGGAGACGGAGCCGGAGGCCAATTTTCTGCCGGTGCCGGAACCGGAGACGGACTTTCGGTTGTACCGTGTTTTTCAGTGTTTTGGAATTTGACAAATTTCAACGCAATTTCGGTTACAATTTTAACATTTTAGAATTGCAAATTGTGGTGAAAATGCAATTTTTGTTGAATACGCGTTGGATTCTACGTCATATTTTATGGCTATTAAGCTAGAAAGCACATTCTGAGCTGTTATCGGATAGATTATGCGTTCGTCTCGAGAAGGCGGCAGGATATACATCGCTCGTTTCTTCTGGTCAGTTATGCCAAAATAATTTAGCATATATTTTAAAAGGGTCAAGTTATTTTAAATCTTACGATTCCAAGATGTGGTATGACCGGGGCGTACCGAGAGATGGAGCCGGGCCGACCCTCCAATTGGAACCAGAGCTGTAGTGACCCGAATAATAGGGGAAAAGGTAATATAAGGGGGTCCCATTTTGGATCCCAAACAATATGAGTCCGTATCCCTAATAAGAGTCCGTAAGCGGATAGAGTCCCTAAATCCTAATTAGAGTTCATAAATGTCAATTATCTCTAGTTGTACGCATAAACGTTTCCACGACCAAATAATTTGAGCTCAAAACTTTAAAGCGTACTTAAATTTTAAAAGTCCATTCCTAAGTTAACTTTGCATTATCGCTCAAGTTATTGACACAAGACAAATAAACGTTTAATTCAGCGGATACATCAGTAACGAAGGGCGGCAGAGCGTGGGTTAAAAATAAATAACCATCCGTAGCCGTCCGTCCCCTCTCATATTCGGGTCACTACAGTACTTGCGTCATAATTCAACATTACGTATGGTGTCTTGTTCGCTTCGCTCGCGATGTTTTTCACTGATCAATTTTGAAACAAATTTTGCCTGTGGCGCTGTTTAAAAGTCGACATCAATGTCAAATTCCCTAACCTGACCAGCTCAAAACTAATGATGGTAAGAAAAATGGTGCAATGCTTCACATTTTACATAAGCTGTTGACCAAGTGGATTCGGTTTAGTGACCTCGCGTTTCATGAATAAAATATGTTTTGAGACAGTTACAGAGGGATTTAATACTGAAACAGTGTTTAGCTTTCCGCTCGCTTCGTTCATGAATTCTTCAAAGTTCAATCTAAGTTCTGGCTTCGAGCCATCGCTCAGTTTGTTTCGACCCCTGGTGCATAGAAATATATCATATACAAAAATTCACCCCACAAAAACATTTCAAACTGCAGTTCTGTGCTAGAGTAAAAGACAATAGTGTCTAACTTTTCGCTCGCTTCACTCGCGATATTTTTTCAAATAGTGCTCACGTGGCAAACAATTCAACCTGATCCAGATACCCAAACGGTTCAATTTTAAGCGCCCAAAAGTGAACTCTGAAATTGGTCCCGGATCCAACTATGGGAGCATGACCAACGCCATTAATTCCACCAAAAAATTAAGATCCGTACTGCTAAAGGATTCTAAGTTTGCCTTAGGGCAGAAACCAAAGGCAGGGGCATGACAGAATGCGTCCCCCCAATCAAAATATGTCGGTACGTCACTGTATGGCCCAGTAGAGTACTCCAGCAAATGACAATTTCACATTATCATTGGGACTATAATGTTTATATACATAGGACGTCTTGGAACCAACCGTACAAACACTAGCAGACGTCCAAAGTAGTCGTACGCCCTCCCCGTGAGAAAATATTTTGTGGTAAAATCGTAATGTTCTTCCTACCTTACAATTTTTCTCCCTCAGAAAATTGCCAGATAACATAGCATACAGTAAAAAATTGCGTTTCATATCTTAGCCAGGCTGCATCCCCCCCTTGTCAGAAATTTCGGGATCTGTCGCTGGATACAGACGAATATTGCATATCAGTATAGAAAAAATATTTCAATACTCAAACGTAGCAAAGGTACTTTAGATCAATTTATGGGTATAAAGCGTTAGATAATTCCATTTGAAAACCTATTGCTAACTGGTGATAGATCCTACTGTAGTGACCCGAATAAGAGGGGGGTAATAAGAGGGGTCCCCATTTTCGGTCTCAATCAATAAGAGTCCGTAGCCCTATTAAGACTCTGTAAGCGGATAGAGTCCCTAAATCCTAATTAGAGTTCATAAATGTCAATTATTCCTTACTGTAGTGCATAAATGGCTCGAGGACGAAAAGAAGTTGAATTCGAAACTTAAAGCATACTTAAGTTTTGAAAGTATATTCGTAAGTATAACTTTGCATCATCGCTCAAGTTATTGACACAAGACAAATACACGAATAAGCGGTTAATTCCACGGATACTTGCAGTACCAAATACATATCAGTAACGAAGAGCTGGTTAAAAATAAATAACAGTCCGTACCCAAATAATAGGGACGGGTACCCTCTGAAGAGGCCAAATAAATACCAGTTCTCCCTCTTATTCGGGTCACTACAGTAAAGACACTTCATCTGGCAACTCTCTTCCAGTGGAATCAATATTGGTAACGCATGGGTTTTTTAAAATTTTATTAAATTGAAATAAAACTCATACCGAGTATTAGTTATGACAGCTCAAAGTAGAGTCAGTGAGGTTACCTTGGTGAAATAGATTAATTCTAAACCATTTAATTTTTTTGCTTCTTACAAACGAAGGTAAAATACCATGAAGATGTTAATTAAAAATTTATCTTTCGTAAGCCAACCTAATGCGAGAATGATGAAATAAGCAATTCCAAGTAGTAAAACTGGCCGAAACGAAACCAGAGATGAAAATAAAAGTATATATTCTATTATAGTTTGCGGAGTGACAGTAGTATAAGCATATTTCTAAACGTAACTGAAATTTAAGACTTTGTTTCATGAACGATTATAACAAAAATTTCTGCAATATAAGACAAATACGGCTGATATGCAAAACAGATATTTCTGAAATATAAGCCAAATTTGTTTGAAATGCAAGACATAGATTTTGCAGGAAAACGTCTCCAAAATTACGGGTAAAGATCAACCAAATACACAAATTTTAACCAAAGATACGTCCAAGATGTAAACTTTGATTGGGGAACACGAGCTCAACCCTATAAATTGATAACAATGATTTCTTGAATATATGACATTTTGTATTTTAACCATTGCAGACACAAATTTCTGAGCAGTTTAAGACTGTTAACCCTTTCTCACAAGGGCTTGTAATGTTTAAAATGAAAAATTAGTTTAGTTACATTTTTGAATTTGCACAATTAAAATTAAGAATGTGCATGTCAAGAAACTTAAACCGCGAACTTTGAACGGGTGGTAGTAAATTCTCGAACACCTAGAAAGTTGGCCAATGTTATTTTGAAGGGCCTAACAGCAGTATAAGCATATTCCTAAGCTTAAGCCTAAGCCTCAGCGTATGAATAACCGAACACCTAAGCCTAAGCATAAGAAAATCAACTTGTTTATAGCATAAGCTTATACTCTATTTCCCACGAAAAATTGGTTCGGCCCTCAAACCTACATGGCCCAGAAAGTTTGTGGTCATTAAAAATTTAGAACCTACGCAAACCTACGCAGCCTCAGAACCACTAAGGTTAAAAATACGACCGGTTTATGTGATTACCAACTAAGGACCAGATGTTCATACTGAAAGCTTAATTGACAATCGAGCCAGGGGCATAACCAGCGTTTCAACTCAAGTATGCTCAGGTTATTCTAAAGCCTGTAAAAGTACCGGTTTCTGTTATCTCCATCATTTTCTATGAGGCATATATACCTTCTATTCTGATTGTATACGTCCCTAAATAGTTGCATTTTGTAAAATTCAGCTGAGTAAAGTCATGTTTCTACAATTTAGCCAAGTAATCAGGGCCCGAGCAGCCACCCGCATGCCCCGCATTTTGAGGGGGCCCCACCCCTGAGGGGGCTTACACCCTAACCAGGTGAAACAAATACCGTTTAAGTTTTAAAATGCGTCTGGCTTCTCGCTCGCGAGTTTCGGGGGCCCCCACCTTGGAATTTGGGGGGCAGCCCCCCTGGAATTTCGGGGGAGTCCCCACCCCTGCCTGCTCCGGCACTGCAAGTAATTACTTGCTGTCAGTATTCTTCCTATTGTCACGGATTAGGGTCGCGCTATACTTGTCGTATGGCGTCTTCGGCCAATGTAAAGAACAGGGGCGAAAAAGCGTATTCCTAAGCCTAAGCCTAAGCCTAAGCCTAAGCCAAGCAAAACAATTTGTCTAAACCTTAAGCTTACTCTATTGCAAGTCCCACAGAAAAACGTTCCGCCCCCGATCTTTGCATGGGCCGCGCCTTCCGTCACCGTCCAACACCATACGGTATCGTAGACAAGTCCGACGCCGGATTTGTCTACGATCGGCATTAAAGTAATTAAAATGCATAGCGTAGCAATCAAATAGCCCGTTTATAAACTCAACTCATGATTTGAAAATTTAAAAACTTCAGATCCCAATATAATTTCAGACACTAAAATAACTCAATTATTTGAAAAATGTTCAAACCAATTTCCAAACGTTGGAAGGTTCATGTTACACTTTGTGAACCTAACTTGCGTCACAACATTAAAACGGTTACTCGGCAGTAGAACGAGTCAAAAAAGATTTCAACAGTGGGATTAGGAACATTTTGACGACGAAAGCAAAGCCAAATTTATTCTACCATCGAATTCTTTGTGTAAAAATTACAGTTAACGAAAACGAAAAATTTTCGTATACGATGTTGGTACCTACACTCCCTCCTGCCACCTGTCTCAGTCACGGTCTTGGTACTGAGTCCCAAGCCATTAGCTTCAATGTCGTATCAAATTACGTACTAATAACCACTATACTGAAATAAAGTAACGGCCAACGTTTAGTGTTGTTGGTTTCCTTATTAATTCTTGTATACAGCGAAATTAAATATTTTATTTTTAAGAAAATTTTACGTATAGCTTAAAATTCTAATGGCGTCTAGGTATTTTCTGTAACCCCTTTAAAAAAATTTTGGCCCATGCATAGAACACGACCGGAATAGTAGTATAAGCATATTCCTAAGCCTATGCCAAAGCTTTAGCCTAAGCCTAAGCCTAAGCATATGGATGAGCCTATTCCTAAGCCTAAGCCTAAACCTAAGCGTAAGCCTAAGCAAAAGAATAGTCTAAAGCGTAAACTGATTCTATTATAGCCCCTTCGGAAAAACGATCCGGCCCTGTTCTACACATGGGCCAAAATTCTGATATACGGTACAATGGTGCACGTACCCTTACGTACATATTTGAATACACCTTTGAACCAGTTCGCATCTAAAGATTGTGCCACCTCTCCCTCAAAGACGGGATTTTTTGTATTCCGCAGGAGTACCATAGAGTAACCAATGCTAAACGGTAATATTATGATTAGGTTTAGGCTTAGTCTTAGGTTGTAAACGTAGATACATATGGGTTGGTTCTTACGTTCACGCTTTAGGTCAACGCTTAGACTTTTAGGAAAAAGATCATACTGTTACGATTATCATCTATATATGGGCTACGATTTTCTAATAAATCAAATATATATATTTCTTCAGGCGTAACGTTGCTAACGGTTGCGTTAAACCAAAAACGGTAAAAATATACTAGAAATATTTCAAATTATATTTAAAAATTGTTAAATAATCCAACCCAATCGCAAATTTTTTAAGCTTTCATTAGAAAAATTTAAGTTTTATAAAGTTGCTTTTGAGTTATTTTGACAACATTTTCCATATTTGTTCACAAGAACGTTTGTCAAACTAAAGTCGTATGCCCGTATTCTCAAATGTGTGTAGCAGTTATTACCAGTTGATGATACGTCTTGTAACTTTCGTACCTGAGAATGATGATGTTTCAAATCCAGCGCAGTGGTTGCATTTCATTTATTCTGGTTCAGTGCAATCAGGTGTTACATTTAAGAATATGGTCCCTAGTTTGAATGCTCGGCGCATGTAAAGATCAAAGGCGCAACGGTTTTCTGTGGGACTGCAATAGAGTAAGCTTAAGCTTTAGACTAATTTTTTGCTTGGCTACGGCTTAGGCTTAGGAACATGCTCATACTTACGCTTAGGCTTAGGCTTAGGCTTAGGCTTAGGAATATGCTACAATACTGTTCCGGCCCTGTTCTTTACAAGGGCCGAATGCTCCAAGCAGTTTACATTTTAAAATATTCCTTATCTCCAACAAAATTTCCTCTAAAATTACAACCGAAAATTATTCTCTCGATGTTCGAAAACAAGTACGAATAGCACGTTTCTCGCTCGCTTCGCTGGCTCGGAAAGTAATTTTTATGACGCTATACTTCCTGTATCTTAATTCTTGGCTATACTCATGATAACGGCCTTGTGTGTAGGGTCAGATCCAGTCGAGGCGGGGAATGCACTATTTTAATTGGTCTTGTCGGGCTAAAATTTTCAATTCACGACCCGTATTCTCAAATGTGTGTAGCATCTATCACCAATAGCACATATCAACAATTTGTGATAGGCCTTGTAACTTTCGAACCAGTGAACGCTGAGGCTCAAAATTCGACACATTTTTTGCGTTTGCTTTGCTCTACTTTTGTACCAATTTTGAAATCAACAATTTCAATAGTTAGTGAGTTTGAAAACCTATTACTAACTGATGATAGTTGCTGTACGTATTTGAGAATATGGGTCCAGATTGTTGATCTGAAGCTCACAGTGTATTTTAGGCTTAAAAATATGACGCGGATATCACAAAAGTTGTAGAAAAATATGAATAGGGTACCATTTATGATCATGATAAGCAAACACTGTGCATTGTGTATTATTTAGTAAACTGATTCTGTGGCAATGCTTCTCGTGTCATACTCAATGTGAGAAAGGGTTATAGAAACTGTGAAACTTCAAAACCCAAAAAGTATTCTGCTCATCACAGAAACATTGATTCGACCCTACTTATAATTAAACTTACATACTGACATCTTATCTTGGCCAACCAGAAGCCTGATGACAGCATTTTTCGTCCAATCGCTGTACGCTGTCGCCAGTTTGACCAATAATAACACGAAACCAAAAATAAACGTATTCACAAAAACTAATATTAAAATATATACAAAATGTTTTTATTAATCAATTTGAACCTGGAAAAAAATGTGCAAAAGTTCGATTTCTGGTTCTAAACCAGGACCAAAATCAGGCCAAAATGTTACAGGGAGCAAATACTATGACTCAAAGGGCACGCGAGTATTCAGCAAACTTTACAAATACGGCCATATTTACCATTTGGAGACGAAAATTTTTTCAGGGGATGGAGCGTTATTTTTGTGCCCCCCCCCGTGTCGTTACGCCCCTAAAATAGCGGTAATATACAAATAAGTAGTTTCAGTTTATTTTTGAATTCCATAGCTAAAATCTAGTCTTCCATTACGCATATTGGCATTTCAAAATTCGATAGCGTACGAACATTTGCTAAAACTAACGCTTGTACGCTTTTACCAAAATTTACGCTCAGGCTTAGGCTTAGGAAAAGGCTTAGCTTTGATCAAACCATTTCGTTAAATGTTGAAGAAAGTGTGTAAGAGCAAAAAAAATTAAACAACGGATTAGAAAAATTGGTGTTAGACGACAAACGAATGCTTGGAACAACGGGAGTTGAAATTTTTTCGCCACCAAATCTGACGGGATGAATATTTTGGTGTGCAAATTGGCTAACAGGAGATAATTGATTGTTTAGCAAGGTACCTCAGCCGGAGGTCAACAAAATTTCCCGTTGCCGGAGCCGGACATAAAGCCGGAGATCAGGCTAAAATATGCAGTTGAAATGATGTTTAATTTGCTAATTTTAGCAAATATCTGTAATGTGTTGTTGAATCGTTTGGTTTTACCCACATTTTTCTACGAAATTTCGGCAATTTTTTACTAGAAATTGTACCAAAAGTTAAAATGAAACGCACCAAACAAATAAATCTTGTAAAATTATGCAAAATTTCACTATCAAAATTGCCGGAACTTTCGGCAGAGGTCGATTTTCTGCCGGCACTGAATGTTAACATCCGGTTGTTCCCTGGTGTTCAGTGAGCTAAATAGTTCTAACATACTGTGCGGACACAACGCAAATTCAAAAAGATTATTTTTCGCCTTTGGCAAAATTTGAAATATCATTCGATTAAAGCTCTCGCTACAGTTTTTTTACACAAATAATCACAACTCAGTTGTTTGAAGATCTATCGCTATTACTGGTGATATGTTCTAAGGACCATGTTACTTTAAGGGGCGTCCAGGTTTCTGGTGGGTCCATAAAAGAGTAGGTTTAGATTCTAAATTAACATTTTTTGCTTAGGGTTAGATTAAGGAACACGTTTTGCAGAGCTTAGGCTTACGCTTAGGAATGCGCTTAATCTACTGTTATGCTCGTTAAAGTAACATTGGTCAGTGCTAATATAGTCATTTTGAGAATGCCAACAACAGGCCAGGCTAAAATGGGGATGCCCTCAAAATTCAGATTTGCGACCCCTTGATATGATCATACTTTTTCACATTTTTTGATTAATATCTTGTTAGGGTAAGGACCCCTGTTTGGCGTGGGCCTCCCAAATGAACAGCCTGAAGGTCGCTTGTCCGGCCCAGCCAACAACAGCCTTAAATAAACCCGATTCAGTATTTTATTGGATCCAAAAATTAGCTGGTTGTACTATTCCGTTATACCCAAGAACGCCTAAAATATGAACGTGCACCCTCTCTTTCATACCATGAAATTTGAGACGTTTAATTTGTTTGAACAACAAAATATGAAAAAAATAGTTTTCTTATGAAAAGATTGGTGTAGTAGTCGGAATGTTGCGTACAAACGGTTTAGAGGCTAAATCATTAAAAATGGTTTAATGTATTGGACAAGACCGTAAGCGTATTTTTAAACATAAACCTAAGCGTACCAATGAGCTTGTACTTAAGTCTACGCCTAAGCCTATTAAGCAAAAAATTAGTCTAAAGCTTAAGGTTATTCTATTAGAAATAGGCCTGTACCCAGCTAAGCATATTTATGCGGGATTCACGGTATTACTGGGGCAGGCCGGACACGGTTTGTCCCATGTTGATTCGACGTCACCGTTAAAATTCGGGCTCTTATATCTGGTCAACAGACAAAACTCGAATGTCATATGATATTAGCTTACAAATCACCGCTTTCAAATATTCTGCATGTAGAAGAGTCGGTATGTCACATGATACTGTGTGACATTTATGCAAATATCATATGATATTTCAAAATTTCAACGAATATCACATGATATTCAGCGGGACAGTGTATCTGGGTATTTGTACAAAAGTTGGACAGCAGAGGCGCATATGTGCTTTAAATGCCAAATACACGCCTAAAAATCGTTCCAACACAAAATCGCTTAGAACCACTATTCGCAAAAAATATCGCGAACATACAAAAGGTGATCCACGCATGATAATAGCAGATAAATACAAAATTTTGAATACGATATGAAGCCTATAAGCAGACAAAATGTTACCCAATAGTCTAATACGAACAAAACGTGTCCCAAGATGCCCCGGTTATAACGTGAACCCCGCATTAGTTGTTGCCAAAATTGGTTAAACTGGTGCTGGCATAAAATGTTCGGGTTATGACCCACAATGCTTCTTCCACAATATTTTGCGTACGCTAAGTTAATAAATTGTAACTGCGTTCAAAATGAGTTCACTGTCTTGCAGTCTACACTGCACTTAGTAGTGAAAATTGGCTAAATTTAATAACCAGCGTCGTACTTCGCCCCACCCTCCAGTACGATCGAACTTGGGGGGGCAGTTCAAAGAAAAAGATGTGCGAACAGAGTTTTAAAATGAAAAAATGTTTTGAATCTAACTTTTAATTGGTCCAAAAAATGTCGTCTGGTTTCTGGTTCCCGAAATTTCTACACTATTTTTTCTGTTGGCATTCTCATATTTGCTCAGGCAGACAAGTTTTAATACCTGTTATACCTCAACAAACAAGACAGGTCTAACTTAATGGCATCAATGTTGAAAATACACCTGGATTCATGGATATTTTTTGCTGTTGCAATTTTTAGTTACTCAGACAATAAATATTTTAATACAGATTCCATCAAACGAACCCGCTGTATATTAACTGAACCGAAGCTAAAATGCGTCAAGTGTGTCGGTCGCTGTGCTCGCTAAGGTTTTTTCAACGAATTCTTTTTGAGATGAACGATTAGACCCAATCCACGTTATTGGACCTACTCGTGCGAGCTCGCACCATTACCATGAGCCTCTGATGTACTCTCAAAGGTATAAAATGCCGTTATTATACTGAAATAGTTATATTTCAGCCGGTCAGCAAATTAGACAGGACTTAAAATACTTAACGGCCGAGGCAGGGGTTATTGACTTTGGGACCATTCGTACTGACTATGAGGGATCCTAATATTGACTGTAAGGGGGCTCACACCGTAGACAAGACACTGAATTTACAACTGAAATTCACCATGCCTTGCCTAAACGTGTAAGACTTTTAAAGTCAACATTAGTGTCTCTCACATTGATTTTAAGGGGACTTCATATTGACTGGGGGGGGGGGGCAAAATTCTTTCCGGACACTTTAACCCGCCCCCCCCAGGCTCCTTTCTGGCCACAGGGCTGATTGGAACGGTGGCAATTTTCAAAAATTACTCTGAAAATAATGGGGCAATTTTTTGGCAATGTAACCTATAAGATGAAAAATTTAGCCAAAGTAAAGAACAGGGGAGGAACAGTATTATAAGCATATTTCTAAGACTTAGCCTAAGCCTCAACCTAAGCCAAAGCGTAAGACTGAGCGTATTCCTAAGCCTAAGGCTAAAGCCTAAGCCTAAGCCTAAGCCTAAGCCTAAGCCTAAGCCTAAGCCTAAGCCTAAGCCTAAGCCTAAGCCTAAGCCTAAACGTAAGACTGAGCGTATTGTTAAGCAAGCCTAAGCCTAAGCCAAACAAAAAATAGTCTAAAGCTTAAGCTTACTACTCTATTGCAGTCCAACGGAAAAACGTTCCACCGCTGATCTTTACATGGGCCGAAAATTTAACTAGAATATCACGCATTTGTGTACTTCCGCTCACCACTACATTAATGTGGGAGGGGGGAAGTTTTTCACTTGTAACATAAAAATGTTTTGTTTTCCCACCTGCACGAAACATGTTATTTATTGAAAAAGCTAAGGGGGTTCAGGGGTGCGGCAGCCCTCCCGAAATCAAAATTGCTGAAACGGGGGAAAGATTTCCACTGTGGTGTGACCTACAATAGTGCCGAATATCGTATACGGGCACTGTTGGCCCTTTTTGAATGAGCCAAATGTATACTCTGTACAATTCTGGCTCAGCTGTCGTACCAGTATCACAATACCGTTTTAATTTTGTGGTTTATTGCAAAAATTTAACAGCTTTACTAATTGAATTCGTAATTTAACTTTTAATTGGACCAATAAAAATGGCTAAAATTTAATTTTTTGGTGGTTCCCGAACGTGATTGGCACGGTCTTTTACTGCTGTGCCTATTTTCAGTTGGGCCCACGTTTAGTTTTTGGGGCGTCCAGGTTTCTGAAAAAAGTGGGTTTACATTCTAGATTCCATTTTTTAGCTTCAGCTTAGGCTTAGGCTAGGAAACACATTGTTGCAACGGTTGGGCTTAAGCTTAGGAATACGTTTAATCTACTGTAATGCCCCTAAAAGTAACATTGTCCTTTAGTTGTATCTAGCACCTATTACCAGTTGGGGGTCAAGTCTCGTAGCTTTAGAAATACTGAATGAATCCTTATTTTGACATTTTTTCATTCAATTTAGCATGGTTCTGAGAGATAATTTCTCTTTTGCAACTGTCAGAATCCGACTGTTTGAAGTATAGGCTTTGAAAAAAGGGGCCAACTGGGTCAGGCACCCCTGTAAATGACCAAAGACAGCCATTTATGGCACAGCGGCTCCATAAGCTAATTAATATTGTCGACACAATGGTACGTAAAATGGTCGAATGCTAAAGATTGTTATTGCCAATAATCAATGCTGGAAACTTGTCCAAAATAATATCGAAATAGGTATTTCTAGGTCACTCAGCAAATCGGACTGGACTCAAAATCGGAGGTTGAGGGGGCTATTGATTTTTCGGACCACTCATGTTGACTTTGGGAAGCCACTCACATTGATTTTTGGTGGAGGTTCACATCAGAACACGGCACTATATAAATTCTGAAGTTTCCTAAGAGGTTATATCGTCCTTCCCTTCATAAGTCCCTGTTATTGACGATACTTGAATATAAAACTTTAAACCCGTGGAACCATTGGCTCATGTAAAAATCAGGGGTGGAATGTTTAACCATTGGCTCATGTAAAGATCAGAGGTGGAACGTTTAACCATTGGCTCATGTAAAAGTCAGGGATGAAACGTTTCACCATTGGCTCATGTAAAGATCAGGGGGTGGAACGTTTAACCATTGGCTCATGTAAAGATCAGAGGTGGAACGTTTAACCATTGGCTCATGTAAAAGTCAGGGATGAAACGTTTAACCATTGGCTCATGTAAAAGTCAGGGATGAAACGTTTCACCATTGGCTCATGTAAAGATCAGGGGTGGAACGTTTAACTATTGGCTCATGTAAAGTTCAGGGGGAACGTTTAACCATTGGTTCATGTAAAAATCAGGGGTGGAACGTTTAACCATTGGCTCATGTAAAGATCAGGGGTGGATTGTTTAACCATTGGCTCAAGATCAGGGGTGGAACGTTTAACTATTGGCTCATGTAAAGTTCAGTGGGGAACGTTTAACCATTGGTTCATGTAAAGATCAGGGGTGTAACGTTTTTCTACCAGACTACCACAGAAAAAGCTTTAGCTACATTTTTTGCGTAGGCTTTGTTTTAGACGTAAGCTCATCTAACGCTTAAAATTTGCTTAAGGATATGCTTATACTACTGTTTACGGCCATGTTTTACATATTGGCCAAACGACCTAACATCTATATTTTCCTCTTAAAAATAAAGCTTCGAAAAAACGATAAAATGTAAACCAGCGGGTGCTTAACCAGTTTCGGCTTCTACAACCTTTCTAAACTTCGATTGAGGAATGTACGTTAGACTGAAATCCGAGTTCAAAATTTTGAACTTTTACTGATGTTTTTAAAAAAATTCAGAATAGAAGCCATGAATTTCTGAAAATAGAGCTTCAAAATGTTTTGACTTACTTTTAGGGCCGTCCTGGTTTCTGGTTACAGTTTAGACCGCATTTTTTGGTTCGGCTTCAAGGCTTTAAGCTTTGGCTTAGGAATACACTTTTGCAACACTTAGGCTTAGGCTTAGGCTTAGAAATACGCTTAATCTACTGTTATGGCCCTAAATGTAACATTGGCCAAAATATACGTCGATTATGAAATATATATTTTTGGCTTAAACTTTTAATTCTTTGTGACAAACCCAAAAATCAGAAACTGATTAATGATTTTTGGGTTACAATTAATTTTAGTACAAATATACGGATTCGATACGCAAAAAATAGTTATACAACGGTAAGAACAGAACCTCTTTTAGCGATATGAACCCAGGCCCATAGCCACATCACCGTGATAAGGGGTCTAAACATTTTTCAGGACGGGCATACAATGGTTTTTGATGACTTATACGAGCAAGGTTGAAAAGTTTATAGCTGACTAAAATTCTTTGAGGGAGTGGTTGAGTCCATGGCTTCTGACCCGTATGAACCATACATAAAATTAGCAGAATGACCATAGTCATAACAAACTAAGCCAAACTTAAAGTCAACTGTCTCTGCAACCGAATTAATTCATTTGTTGACAAACGAAATGGTTTAGGCTTAAAAGTTTGTTTACGAAACTTGCAAAGACGCTGATTATATTTTCAGTATAGACTATCTGGTTCATTGTTGTATTGTTAAAGCGTTGTTTTTGGTGATAATTGCAATTAATTCGCTGCAGATATTGCAGTAAACAATAGATATGTCTATAGTTGTTAATCAAACTGTGAAGAGGGTGGGCTTGGCGACCCTGTCAAATATTTTGCAATCGGATGATTCAGTATAAAATGTTGCCGGAGCCAAATATGAAGGCGGAAGTGAGGCGGAATCAGATAGTTAAAATGATGTTTAATTTGCTAATTTTAACAAATATCTGTAATGTGTTGTTAAATCGTTTGGTTTTACACATATTTATTACGAAATTTTAGTATTTTTTACTAGAAATTGTACCAAAAGTTAAAATGAAAGGCACCAAACAAATAAATCTTGTAAAATTATGCAAAATTTCACTATCAAAATTGCCGGAACTTTCGGCAGATTTCGATTTTCTGCCGGAACTGGATGTTTACATCCGGTTGTTCCCTGGTGTTCAGTGAGCCAGCAAAAATATCTGAACCGACAAAAACAAACAATTTTCAGCAGGACAAACGTTCCTGATCCTCGCATAAACCGTTTACATGTCGTTATTACACTGCAAAAAATGGTCAGACAACTTGACTCTCTCCGAAATAAGCTTTTCATGAATACACAAACTGAGTGAAAATTCGCCTCAGCCATTACCCCCATCTTATTCGGCTCAATACAGTACACAAACTGAGTCAAATTCGACTCTGCCATATTCAAATTCAACTCAGTGAGTCGCACGTTTGCCTCTGGCGGAGTCGAATTTTGACTCCGTTTGTGTAGTCCGGACAAGCCTATTTCAGAGAGCGTCAATTTGACTCACCATTTTTTCGCAGTGTACGTTTTATACCAACCCGAAATAAAATCACTAGCTAACACATCTGGTTCAATGTGATTGCCAGCATATCACTCAGTTTGATGATGTCGACTTTGGACAAAACGTTAGTCTTATGGTTTCTAGGCTTATTGACCTGTAGTTTTGCTAACACAATAAATGGGATCCAAAATTTATGATACTGGTTTTCAAACCCAATTTTGAGATTTAAAAAAATAACTATTAAAGTTCACTTGGGATCAAAAATTCGTTTGAGTAGCTGTAAGCAATCTGGTCCCGTCTTGACCGTCGACTTGTTAATCGGCCAATGTCACTTTTAGGGGCGTAACAGTAGATGATGCGTGCTCATAAGCCTAAGCCTAAGCCTAAGCCTAAACCTAAGCGAAAAAAATGTAATCTAGAATCTAAACCTACTCTTTTATGGACCCACCAGAAACGTGGACGCCCCTCAAAGTAACCTAGGCCTGTTAAATCTTTAACTAAGCCAGTCTTCTATAGTTGAACCAAAGGTATAAAGATGAGTTTAAAAATTAAAAATTGATAAAAACCGCTGTAGCTTAATGTCAACTGAACAATATACCTGCTTTTTAAGCAGCATACAAAATCAAATGTATATTGAAATTGTAAGAAAAAAATACAAATAAACATTGAACTTTTGAATTAAAGGGTTTAACTTTTTTTCCGCAGGCTTTCATTCAGTTAACTGCTTCTTGGTGATTTTTTAAAATTTATTTTTGTGTTACTGTATTAAGTTGCATTGTAATACTATGAAAACCTTTGCTTTCTTACTAGGCCAATTTAAAGAACGGAATGAACAGTAGTATAAAGGACTAAAAGCCTAAGCCTACGCCTAAGCGATGAATTGAATATTCTGCCTAAGTCAGTGTATAAATGAGCATATTCCTAAGCCTAAGCCTAAGCCTAAGCCAAAGCCTAAGCCTAAGCCTAAGCCTAAGCAAGCAAAAAAATTAGTCTAAAGCTAAAGCTTACTCTACTACAGTCCGCCGAAAAACTTTCCGTCCCTGTTCTATGCATGGGGGCCGAATTTCTTTGCGAGTAGTACCGAAACAGGAGCAGAAACCGAAATTTGAAACAATTTTCAATATCAAAATGGTGCTGGACTTTCCAGAAAACTTTACCAAAAATGACTTAAGCATATTTTGAGCTATTTCACATCAGTTTGCGAAAACCCATCAGACACAGTTTATTAACGAGATTGAACTAATTGCAAAAACATCCATTTCGAAATAACAATTTTTATAGATAATTTCACTTAAAACTGCAAAGTTGCAAATAATTCATCGAAAATCATAGCTTGGAATTTAGTTGATAAAAATGCAAATTCTGCGAGCAATTTGCCGCTACAGGTTCTCGCAGCCAAAACTTGCACGCGTGAATAAGGCTTAACGAACACTGCGCAAACTTTATCCAGAACTAGGTCAATCATAGAACAGAGATAAAAGCCAAAACTTTGTGTTAAGACTTGAGCGCTATTCACCCGAGAAAGTTTTTGCAGCAAAAACTTGCACGTGCAACTTTCACACGCAGGTAATGTTACAAAGCAGGTATTACAGCTGCAAATTAGTCACTGGAATTCATGCATTTAATTCGCACCTGTGAACCCAGCTGCAAGTCGCTTGAATTTCTTGCACATGCAGTTTGATTGGACAATCGGAAAGTTCTTTTGAAAATACTTGCTGCTGCAGTAATTTCGTACAAGTTGAAGCTGCGAGTTTTCGTTGCAAAAACTTGCACGTGTGACTTGGGCTTTAATGTTAAAATTGCGATTGGCTTCTCGCTCGAGACCTTTTTTCACTGAAGGTTATAAATCGCGTGACATTTGCCATCAGAAGGATTTTTTGTTTCTAAACAAAGTCCAGCGCAACCATGAAATCTAAAACGATTTGCGCCGCGAAAATTATCGCTTAAAAACGTTTCAATTTTATAAGGGGCCCATGTAAAGATCAGGGGCGGAACGTTTTTCTGTGGGACTGCAACAGAGTAAGCTAAAGCTTTAGACTATTTTTTTGCTCCGCTTAGGCTTAGGCTTAGGCTTAGGCTTTGGCTTAGGCTTCTTTAGGCTTAGGAATATGCTCATTTATACACTGAGGCTTCGGCTTAGGCTTAAGAATATGCTCATTCATACGCTTAGGCGTAGGCTTAGGCTTAGTAAATATGCTTATACTACTGTTCCGTTCCTGTTCTTTAAATTGGCCTAAGTAAGAAATACAGCAAAGGTTTTCATAGTATTTCAATGCAACTTAATACAGCTTGACCAGAATCGGAACTCGAACTTTGAACGGAACCGGAATTGGAACACTGTAAAATTTTGCCAAAATTTAACCAAGAAGCGAAACTTCCGTTGAAAGCCTGCCGGAAAAAAAGTTAAACCCTTTATTCAAAACGTTCAAATGTTTATTTGTTTTAGTGTTTTCTTACAATTTCAATATACATTTGATTTTGTATGCTGCTTAAAAAGCAGGTATATTGTTCAGTTGACATTAAGCTACAGCGGTTTTTATCAATTTTTAATTTTTAAACTCATCTTTATACCTTTGGTTCAACTATAGAAGACTGGCTTAGTTAAAGATTTAACAGGCCTAGGTTACTTTGAGGGGCGTCCACGTTTCTGGTGGGTCCATAAAAGAGTAGGTTTAGATTCTAGATTACATTTTTTTCGCTTAGGTTTAGGCTTAGGCTTAGGCTTAGGCTTATGAGCACGCATCATCTACTGTTACGCCCCTAAAAGTGACCTTGGCCGTTAACAAGTCGACGGTCAAGACGGGACCAGATTGCTTTGTACTCAAACGAATTTTTGATCCCAAGTGAACTTTAATAGTTATTTTTTTAAATCTCAAAATTGGGTTTGAAAACCAGTATCATAAATTTTGGATCCCATTTATTGTGTTAGCAAAACTACAGGTCAATAAGCCTAGAAACCATAAGACTAACGTTTTGTCCAAAGTCGACATCATCAAACTGAGTGATATGCTGGCAATCACATTGAACCAGATGTGTTAGCTAGTGATTTTTATTTCGGGTTGGTATAAAACGTACACTGCGAAAAAATGGTGGAGTTAAATTGATGCTCTCTGAAATAGGCTTGTCCGGACTACACAAACGGAGTCAAAATTCGACTCCGCCAGAGGCAAACGTGCGACTCACTGAGTTGAATTTGAATATGGACAGAGTCGAATTTGACTCAGTTTGTGTACTGTATTGAGCCGAATAAGATGGGGGTAATGGCTGAGGCGAATTTTCACTCAGTTTGTGTATTCATGAAAAGCTTATTTCGGAGAGAGTCAAGTTGTCTGACCATTTTTTGCAGTGTAATAACGACATGTAAACGGTTTATGCGAGGATCAGGAACGTTTGTCCTGCTGAAAATTGTTTGTTTTTGTCGGTTCAGATATTTTTGCTGGCTCACTGAACACCAGGGAACAACCGGATGTAACATCGCAGTTCCGGCAGAAAATCGAAATCTGCCGAAAGTTCCGGCAATTTTGATAGTGAAATTTTGAGTAATTTTACAAGATTTTATTTGTTTGGTGCCTTTCATTTTAACTTTTGGTACAATTTCTAGTAAAAAATACTAAAATTTCGTAATAAATATGTGTAAAACCAAACGATTTAACAACACATTACAGATATTTGTTAAAATTAGCAAATTAAACATCATTTTAACTATCTGATTCCGCCTCACTTCCGCCTTCATATTTGGCTCCGGCAACATTTTATACTGAATCATCCGATTGCAAAATATTTTGACAGGGTAGCCAAGCCCACCCTCTTCACAGTTTGATTAACAACTATAGACATATCTATTGTTTACTGCAATATCTGCAGCGAATTAATTGCAATTATCACCAAAAAAAACGCTTTTAACAATACAACAATGAGACCAGATAGTACTATACTGAAAATATAATCAGCGTCTTTTGCAAGTTTCGTAAACAAACTTTTAAGCCTAAACCATTTCGTTTGTCAACAAATGAATTAATTCAGTTTGTAGAGACAGTTGACTTTAAGTTTGGCTTAGTTTGTTATGACTATGGTCATTTTGCTAATTTTATGTATGGTTCATACGGGTCAGAAGCCATGGACTCAACCACTCCCTCAAAGAATTTTTAGTCAGCTATAAACTTTTCAACCTTGCTCGTATAAGTCATCAAAAACCCATTGTATGCCCGTCCTGAAAAATGTTTAGTACCCCTTATCACGGTGATGTGGCTATGGGCCTGGGTTCATATCGCTAAAAGAGGTTCTGTTCTTACCGTTGTATAACTATTTTTTGCGTATCAGAATACCGTATATTTGTACTAAAATTAATTGTAACCCCCAAAAATCATTAATCAGTTTCTGATTTTTGGGTTTGTAGCAAAGAATTAAAAGTTTACAGCCAAAAATATATATTTCATAATCGACGTATATTTTGGCCAATGTTACATTTAGGGCCATAACAGTAGATTAAGCGTATTTCTAAGCCTAAGCCTAAGCCTAAGTGTTGCAAAAGTGTATTCCTAAGCCAAAGCTTAAAGCCTTGAAGCCGAACCAAAAAATGCGGTCTAAACTGTAACCAGAAACCAGGACGGCCCTAAAAGTAAGTCAAAACATTTTTGAAGCTCTATTTTCAGAAATTCATGGCTTCTATTCTGAACTTTTTTTAAAAACATCAGTAAAAGTTCAAAATTTTGAACTCCGGATTTCAGTCTAACGTACATTCCCTCAATCGAAGTTTAGAAAGGTTGTAGAAGCCGAAACTGGTTAAGCACCCGCTGGTTTACACTTTTATCGTTTTTTCGAAGCTTTATTTTTAAGTCGTTATGCATAATAGGAAAATATAGATGTTTAGGTCGTTTGGCCAATACTGTAAGAAAACATGGCCGTAAGACAGTAGTATAAGCATATCCTTAAGCAAATTTTAAGGCGTTAGAATGAGCTTACGTCTAAAACAAAGCCTACGCAAAAAATGTAGCTAAAGCTTTTTCTGTGGTAGTCTGGTAGAAAAACGTTACACCCCTGATCTTTACATGAACCAATGGTTAAACGTTCCCCACTGAACTTTACATGAGCCAATAGTTAAACGTTCCACCCCTGATCTTTCCATGAGCCAATGGTTAAACAATCCACCCCTATCTTACATGACCAATATGGTAAAACGTTCCACCCCTTATTTTGACATTTTTTCATTCAATTTAGCATGGTTCTGAGAGATAATTTCCCTTCTGCAACTGTCAGAATCCGACTGTTTGAGGTATAGGCTTTGAAAAAAAGGGCCAACTGGGTCAGGCATCCCTGTAAATGACCAAAGACAGCCATTTATGGCACAGCGGCTCCAAAAGCTAATTAATATTGTCGACACAATGATACGTAAAATGGTCAAATGCTAAAGATTGTTATTGTCAACAATCAATGCTGGAAACTTGTCCAAAATATATAATATCGAAATAGGTATTTCTAGGTCACTCAGCAAATTGGACTGGACTCAAAATCGGAGGTTGAGGGGGCTATTGATTTTTCGGACCAGTCATGTTGACTTTGGGAAGCCACTCACATTGATTTTTGGTGGAGGTTCACATCAGAACACGGCACTATATAAATTCTGAAGTTTCCTAAGAGGTTATATCGTCCTTCCCTTCATACGTCCCTGTTATTGACGATACTTGAATATAAAACTTTAAACCCAAGGAACCATTGGCTCATGTAAAGATCAGGGGGCGGAACGTTTAACCATTGGCTCATGTAAAGATCAGGGGTGGAACGTTTAACCATTGGCTCATGTAAAAGTCAGGGATGAAACGTTTAACCATTGGCTCATGTAAAAGTCAGGCATGAAACGTTTAACCATTGGCTCATGTAAAAGCCAGGGATGAAACGTTTAACCATTGGCTCATGTAAAGATCAGGGGACGGAACGTTTAACCATTGGCTTATGTAAAGATCAGGGGTGGAAGGTTTAACCATTGCCTCATGTAAAGTTCAGGGGGGAACGTTTAACCATTGGCTCATGTAAAGATCAGGGGTGGAACGTTTAACCATTGCCTCATGTAAAGTTCAGGGGTGGAACGTTTAACCATTGGCTCATGTAAAGATCAGGGGTGGAACGTTTAACCATTGGCTCATGTAAAGATCAGGGGTGGAACGTTTAACCATTGGCTCATGTAAAGATCAGGGGTGGAACGTTTAACCATTGGCTCATGTAAAGATCACGGGTGGAACGTTTAACCATTGGCTCATGTAAAGATCAGGGGTGGAATGTTTAACCATTGGCTCATGGAAAGATCAGGGGTGGAACGTTTAACCATTGGTTCATGTAAAGATCAGGGGTGGACGTTTAACCATTGGCTCATGTAAAGATCTGGGGTGTAACGTTTTTCTACCAGACTAAAACAGAAAAAGCTTTAGCTACATTTTTTGCGTATGCTTAGTTTTAGACGTAAGCTCATTCTAACGCTTAGGATTTGATTAGGGATATGCTTATACTACTGTTTACGGCGCTGTTTTACATATTGGCCAAACGACCTAGCATCTATATTTTCCTATTATGCTTTAACCGGAACTTAAAAATAAAGCTTCGAAAAAACGATAAAATGTAAACCAGCGGGTGCTTAACCAATTTCGGCTCCTAAATCCTTTCTAAACTTCGATTGAGGATTGTACGTTAAACTAAAATCCGAGTTCAAAATTTTGAAGTTTTACTGATGTTTTTAAAAAATTCAGAATAGAAGCCATGAATTTCTGAAAATAGAGCTTCAAAATGTTTTGACTTACTTTTAGGGCCGTCCCGGTTTCTGGTTACAGTTTAGAACGCATTTTTTGGTTATGAACCATACATAAAATTAACAGAATGACCATAGTCATAACAAACTAAGCCAAACTTAAAGTCAACTGTCTCTGCAACCGAATTAATTCATTTGTTGACAAACGAAATGGTTTAGGCTTAAAAGTTTGTTTACGAAACTTGCAAAGACGCTGATTATATTTTCAGTATAGACTATCTGGTTCATTGTTGTATTGTTAAAGCGTTGTTTTTGGTGATAATTGCAATTAATTCGCTGCAGATATTGCAGTAAACAATAGATATGTCTATAGTTGTTAATCAAACTGTGAAGAGGGTGGGCTTGGCGACCCTGCCAAATATTTTGCAATCGGATGATTCAGTATAAAATGTTGCCGGAGCCAAATATGAAGGCGGAAGTGAGGCGGAATCAGATAGTTAAAATGATGTTTAATTTGCTAATTTTAACAAATATCTGTAATATGTTGTTAAATCGTTTGGTTTTACACATATTTATTACGAAATTTTAGTATTTTTTACTAGAAATTGTACCAAAAGTTAAAATGAAAGGCACCAAACAAATAAATCTTGTAAAATTATGCAAAATTTCACTATCAAAATTACCGGAACTTTCGGCAGATTTCGATTTTCTGCCGGAACTGGATGTTAACATCCGGTTGTTCCCTGGTGTTCAGTGAGCCAGCAAAAATATCTGAACCGACAAAAACAAACAATTTTCAGCAGGACAAACGTTCCTGATCCTCGCATAAACCGTTTACATGTCGTTATTACACTGCAAAAAATGGTGAGACAACTTGACTCTCTCCGAAATAAGCTTTTCATGAATACACAAACTGAGTGAAAATTCGCCTCTGCCATTACCCCCATCTTATTCGGCTCAATACAGTACACAAACTGAGTCAAATTCGACTCTGCCAGAGTCAAATTCAACTCAGTGAGTCGCACGTTTGCCTCTGGCGGAGTCGAATTTTGACTCCGTTTGTGTAGTCCGGACAAGCCTATTTCGGAGAGAGTCAATTTGACTCACCATTTTTTCGCAGTGTAGGTTTTATACCAACCCGAAACAAAATAACACACCTGGTTCAATGTGATTGCCAGCATATCACTCAGTTTGATGATGTCGACTTTGGACCAAAACCTTAGTCTTATGGTTTCTAGGCTTATTGACCTGTAGTTTCGCTAACACAATAAATGGGGCCCAAAATTTATGATACTGGTTTTCAAACCCAATTTTAAGATTTAAAAAAATAACTATTAAAGTTCACATAGGATCAAAGCAATCTGGTCCCGTCTTGACCGTCGACTTGTTAATCGGCCAATGTCACTTTTAGGGGCGTAACAGTAGATGATGCGTACTCATAAGCCTAAGCCTAAGCCGAAGCCTAAACCTAAGCGAAAAAATGTAATCTAGAATCTAAACCTACTCTTTTATGGACCCACCAGAAACGTGGACGCCCCTCAAAGTAACATGGGCCTGTTAAATCTTTAACTAAACCAGTCTTCTATAGTTGAACCAAAGGTATAAAGATGAGTTTAAAAATTAAAAATTGATAAAAACCGCTGTAGCTTAATGTCAACTGAGCAATATACCTGCTTTTTAAGCAGCATACAAAATCAAATGTATATTGAAATTGTAAGAAAACACTTATACAAATAAACATTTGAACGTTTTGAATAAAGGGTTTAACTTTTTTTCCGGCAGGCTTTCAACGGAAGTTTCGCTTCTTGGTTAAATTTTGGCAAAATTTCACAGTGTTCCAATTCCGGTTCCGTTCAAAGTTCGAGTTCCGATTCTGGTCAAGCTGTATTAAGTTGCATTGAAATACTATGAAAAACTTTGCTGTATTTCTTACTTAGGCCAATTTAAAGAACATGGGCGGAACAGTAGTATAAGCATATTTACTAAGCCTAAGCCTACGCCTAAGCGTATGAACGAGCATATTCTTAAGCCTAAGCCGAAGCCTCAGTGTATAAATGAGCATATTCCTAAGCCTAAAGAAGCCTAAGCCTAAGCCTAAGCCTAAGCCTAAGCCTAAGCGGAGCAAAAAAATAGTCTAAAGCTTTAGCTTACTCTGTTGCAGTCCCACAGAAAAACGTTCCGCCCCTGATCTTTACATGGGCCCCTTATAAAATTGAAACGTTTTTAAGCGATAATTTTCGCGGCGCAAATCGTTTTAGATTTCATGGTTGCGCTGGACTTTGTTTAGAAACAAAAAATCCTTCTGATGGCAAATGTCGTGCGATTTATAACCTTCAGTGAAAAAAGGTCTCGAGCGTGAAGCCAATCGCAATTTTAACATTAAAGCTCAAGTCACACGTGCAAGTTTTTGCAACGAAAACTCGCAGCTTCAACTTGTACGAAATTACTGCAGCAGCAAGTATTTTCAAAAGAACTTTCCGATTGTCCAATCAAACTGCATGTGCAAGAAATTCAAGCGACTTGCAGCTGGGTTCACAGGTGCGAATTAAATGCATGAATTCCAGTGACTAATTTGCAGCTGTCATAGCTGCTTTGTAACATTACCTGCGTGTGAAAGTTGCACGTGCAAGTTTTTGCTGCAAAAACTTTCTCGGGTGAATAGCGCTTAAGTCTTAACACAAAGTTTTGGCTTTTATCTCTGTTCTATGATTGACCTAGTTCTGGATAAAGTTTGCGCAGTGTTCGTTAAGCCTTATTCACGCGTGCAAGTTTTGGCTGCGAGAACCTGTAGCGGCAAATTGCTCGCAGAATTTGCATTTTTTATCAACTAAATTCCAAGCTATGATTTTCGATGAATTATTTGCAACTTTGCAGTTTTAAGTGAAATTATCCATAAAAATTGTTATTTCGAAATGGATGTTTTTGCAATTAGTTCAATCTCGTTAATAAACTGTGTCTGATGGGTTTTCGCACAACTTGATTGTGAAATAGCTCAAAATATGCTTAAGTCATTTTTGGTAAAGTTTTCTGGAAAGTCCAGCACCATTTTGATATTGAAAATTGTTTCAAATTTCGGTTTCTGCTCCTGTTTCGGTACTACTCGCAAAGAAATTCGGCCCCCATGCATAGAACAGGGACGGAAAGTTTTTCGGCCGGACTGTAGTAGAGTAAGCTTTAGCTTTAGACTAATTTTTTTGCTTAGGCTTAGGCTTAAGCTAAGGCATAGGTATAGGCTCATTCTTCGCTTAGGTTCAGGTTTAGGGTTAGGCTAAGGCTTAGGAATAGGCTTATTCTACTGTTCTGCCCTTGCTCTACACATTGGCCAGAAATTCAATTCTTGTTTCTGTTCCTTTTCCAGCAAAATTTAGTTCCTGTTGGAACCCTGGTATATACCTATATGGCGAGCCGGAAAGTATTGGTTTCAATATAGAAACAATGCAATAATAACACAAAAATATAATATTAAAAAAGCATCCAGCAAGCAGTGTAAACTGGAATGATTAATGTGCATTTTTGGTTTTTAAATCAAAAATATCAATGTTATTAATTTGAAGTCAGGCATTTTTTAATGGCGTAAACTTTTTTTGCTGCAATCTTACCACCACATCAACTTGTTTGGCAGTTAACATTTTCTTAAAAATTTAATTCTTAAAAAAATGACAGTCTTTTTTTTGAAAAATAACATTCTGGCTTTATAGCAGATGTGGCTAATGTTACTTTTAGGGGCGTCCAGATTTCTGGTGGCTCTATAAAATTGTGTGTTTAGATTTTAGATTACATTTTTTGCTTAGGCTTATGCTTAGGCTTAGGCTTAGGAACACATTTTTGCAACGCTTAGGCTTAGGCTTAGGAACACATTTTTGCAACGCTTAGGCTTAAGCTTAGGAACACATTTTTGCAACGCTTAGGCTTAGGCTTAGGTTTAGGAACGCATTTTTACAACGCTTAGTCTTAGGTTTAGGCTTAGGAATACGCTTAATGTACTGTTATGGCCCTAAAAGTAACACTGGCCGCAGATGTTGAGGGCAAATAAATTTTAGTGAAACCTAAAAAAGGTTAAAATGTTTTTCAGAAATGTACACCAGTGTTTGAAACTGATTACTTTTTCACCATTGTTACCGTTACTCGTACACCAAAACGACTGAAGCAAGAATCAAGGCGCGGACATCCGCTTTAGCTTCAAGTTTCATAGTGAGATTGAGTACAAATTTTGAGTATTTTAAAGTTGAAACTCAAATTCAAAATGTAGTTAACGTGAAAACAAGAACAGAAAGTGAATTTCTTTAAAGGATTCGAAACAGGAACGAGAACCGGAATTTGAAATAATTTTCATCACTGAATTACTTTTGGACTTTTTAGAAAACTTGCCAAAAATGGCTAAAGCGAATTTTCAGCTATTGCATCATCAAGTTTTGCGAAAACACAACGGAAACAGGTTATTTATCAAAATTGAAGTAATTGCAAAAACACTCATGTCGAAATAAAAATTTTTCGAAGACAAAAAGTTGCTTTTGTAGCGAGAGCCTGCGTTTTGTCAGTAAAACCCTTATCGAGGGACTCTGATTTGTCCCTACTCCCTTGGAACACTGTCAGGACAAAAGTCGCTAACTAAGTTCATGATGTGTACTGTCATCAGGCCCTTATTATAGCATCGTTTTTTGACACTTGTCCTAAGGAGGGTGGATAATTTTTTACAACTATGCGTGCATTATTACGTGGATTATCAATTACCTCAACAGAAAATATCTTGTCAGTTATCTAAGCCCTCTGTGCTCGCTGCAATCGTAGTTTTAAGTCGGTAACAGATCCGAAACAAAAGTGAATTTGAAATATAGTTTCTGCGAAAACTTTGATAATTGGTAAACAAAATTTTTTTGCTAATTTACAAGGTTTCCGGCAGTAAAGACCTATTCACACGTGTAAGTTTTCGCTGTGAGAACATGCCACTATGAGAAAGCGACTGCGATAAATTCACTGTATTTGCATGGACATTCACACATGTGAACTAAATTCCATGGTATAATTTTTAATGAATTATTTGCAGCTGCAAGTTTTTTAACTGGATTTTGGACAAAACTTACAAGTGCAATTTGCAGCTTCAAGTTCTCGCAGCAAAACTTGCACGGCTGAATAGGGCTTAAACTTTTCCAAACAGGGCGGAGTTAAATTTTTGTTAACAAAATTTGGGCTTCATATTTCAAGTGTAGCATATTTTCGCACAAAATGTACTTCCTTTATTATTATTATTCAACAATAATGCGTAGTTAGTATGCTGTTTTGAATAAAAGTACAATAATACATCACAATACTACTTTCCGTGCCCGTAGCCAGAGTGGTACACAGACAGGACTCTGCTTACCTGGAAACAATTTTAGCACCCCCTAGAACAGTATCAAGGTTGCTTGTAAATCATCGCAAACCATCGTGTATTCCTTCTAACAAGGCGTTAGCCCTCATAGCAATGTGAGCTGTCTACAGGCTTGCAACACTCACACACATACAAGTTTTTGCAGCTGCAATTTTTGCACTTCATTTTTAAAGTTTGTATAAAGTTTGTAAACGCAGACTGCGCAATACGGTTCATAACGAAAAAATCATTTTTAACCATTACCCTATTCACACGTGTAAGTTTTTGCTGTGAGAACTATCAACCGCGACTTGTACATAAAATGTTTTGTTCGAAATCAGCATTTACAAGATTTGCAACTGCAAGTGTCGCTGCAAAAACTTTAAACGCGCGCATTGGGCTTACGATTGCATATTGAATAAAATGGCAGTTGCAAATTTTTTGGCCCATGTAAAGATCAGGGACGGAACGTTTTTCTGTGGGACTGCAATAGAGTAAGCTTAATTTTTAGACTAATTTTTATGCGTGGCTTAGGCTTAGGTCTAGGAATATGTTCATTCTTACGCTTAGGCTTAGACTCTAGGCTTAGGAGTACACTTATAATACTGTTCAGCCCCTGTTCTTTAAATTTGCCAATTTTTTGAACCTTCGGAACAAAAAATATCTAAGCACTTCGTAGGTTATTTAAAGCAGAAACAATATAAATACACTACATTAGTGACAATAACAACGAAAAGTTTGATTTTACGTTTTCGAATCTAAAAGCCAAAAGATGCCATGAACTGACCACTTCCGGAAAATAGTATAAACGACCTGAAACAGTTTAACTTGTTAATTTTGCTGAATTCTTGTATTAATACCCCGTTAAATATTTTGGATACCTTCTTATACTGCAAAAAACGGTGAGTCAAATTGACTCTCTCCGAAATAGGCTTCTCCGAACTACACAAACTGAGTCGAATTCAACTCCGCCAGAGTCAAATTCGACTCACCGAGCAACTCAGTTAGTCGAATTGGACTCTGGCGGAGTCGAATTTTGACTCAGTTTGTGTAGTCCGGAAAAGCCTATTTCGGAGAGAGAGTCAATTTGACTCGCCTTTTTTGCAGTTGAGCTTTTCACAAGCTAAGCATACCTATTAGCTTAGTTACTTTTGACCAATGTTTCGTAAGATGACAAAATAACGCAAGGTTAAACACTCAAACAGTTACTGATCTGGTACGCAACTTACTTCCAGCAAAATCAAAAACGTCAAAATTCAGCACATTTTTTCGTATTCCGATGGATTTGTGATGATTTTGACATCAGCATTTGCTGCTGATCGCTGGTTTGACAACCAAACAGGCTGGTGATAGGCGGTGTACGCAATTGCAAATACGGACCTTATATCGCTGTAAAGTTACCGTCTGCCATTCAACAGTATCGATATGCTTAAATTCTAAGTCTAAACCCGAATGTATTACTAAAACTTTAAGCTAGCATTTTTTGGAAATATTGACTTGTCGTTTGTTACCGGCTTATACTCAGACAGGCCCATGTATAGAACAGGGCCGAATCGTTTTTCGGACGGGCTATAACTGAGTCAGTTTCAGCTTTAGACTAATATTTTTACATAGGCTAAGGCTTAGGCTTAGGCTTAGGCTTAGGCTTAGGCTTAGGCTTAGGCTTAGGCTTAGGCTTAGGCTTAGGCTTAGAATATGCTTATACTACTGTTCCGGCCCTGTTCTATACATGGGCCCTCAGGCTTAATATGCTAAAGTGCCCAATATTAATATTTTAACAATTTGGCGACCAATTTTAAATTTTTGAAATAAAAATTTTTTCTTAAAATTAATGTCTTTGAAACTATTTTTTGTCCATAGTACCTAGAGTGTATGATACAAGAGTGTGCAACTATTGAGGTTCCGTATGGTGGAAAATGTACCACTGGGCGTTGCGTTTTTGGCCGACACCGCCTTATTTAGACGGGGTCGCTGTTACAAGGAATAACCCTAAATTAAATTATAAGCGGAGCATATTTGATGCCGGATACATGAAGCGCCATGGTTCATAAAGGATGTACCCAATTTTAAATACGGGGGGACGGTCAAAAACTGCAACACGTGCCGGATACATTGATTCTAT